>CAHIKZ030003465.1:0-17500 GCA_903632075.3 Acanthosepion pharaonis | reverse complement strand
AAACAGAAAATGCTAAAAGATAATCAGAATTAGGTCGAGCATCGACCGAGAAAAAATTATCAGCTGAGACCACCCCAAAGAAAAAAGAAGGAAAAGAAGAAAAAAGGAAAAGAATAAACCATTAACTATCTTTCGGAGATATCATTTGGTTTTGGAAAGAACCACCTGTTTTATGTCCAGACCTTGCCATGATAAAAAATTTGTTACCTGGACAGATTGTTGGCGACAGAAGTACGAAGGCGTTGAGGATACAAAGAGATTCAGTTGACCACCCAGATAATTACTTGACGAAAATCTCGTTGATGAATTCCAGATGACATTCAGTTAAGATAGAGATTTAATGACCACACTACGAGTCGTGGGGGTTCTAGTCAGGAAAAAGAAAGAAAAAAAAAAAAGAAGATAATTTTTTTTTTTGAGCGATAATTGTAAACTGAGGCCAGACTAGCCACACCCACACTGCCGAGCGTTCATTGGCTGAATGGTGGCGTGAGCGATGGGCGAAGGTAAACATATGAGAAAGAAGGAAACCTGTTGACGCCTCTGAGGGGATTGGTGGAGATTGGAAAACCTGATGAGATAGAAGGGAAACCTGTTGACGAAGGAAAGGGGATTGGTGAGATACCAATATGAGAAAGGAAAAAATTTGGGAGGACAATTCCCTTAAGAACCCCTCTAAAACAGAAAGTAATGGACTTCCAAAAATGGAAAGTGATAAATTTTCCTGTCCGAAAACAAAGAAAATCCTTATTGTGGATTTGGAATTATCGAAGAACCCAAACCACGACAGGCCCCCACCCGGTTTTGGTCGGCGTCCATATAAACGAACGTCCACAGAGCAGAGTTAGTTACAGGGCAGAGACAGTGGCAGTTGGGCAGACGCAGACAGAGTGACAGAGCAGACAGAGTTGAGCTGTGAGCTCGGAGACCAGCCTCGCAGCTGACTGAAAGATATCCACGCATTCCGACTTAGACTTCTAACCAAAACCATTTTTTTAAGAACGACACCACCAAAACAAATTTTACGAATATCGCCTGAAGATACCAAAACCAGTTTATTGAAAAACAACTTAAGATATTAAGACTCGCCTAACAAACGCAAAGTGTCACGTATCCATAGAAGCGGTTTGGGAGAAAGATGCAGTCCTGTATTCAGCAACCAGATATAAAATATTTGTTATTCTTTTTTTAACACATTTGAATCTTTCGAGTTGTTACTTTATTTTCTTTTACATATACTTGTGCGGTGTCACCTTTGCTCGAATTCGGCTTGCACTACGGCCCGACGACTGATTGATTTCGTCTACCTAAGATCAAATCACAACGTGGGTAGGTTAGACTAGAAATCAAAGCAGTTACTTCGGTAACCAGACGTTGGAGGCGAGCTGGGAACGACAAAGCTGATGCCGAATCTAACCAGATTTCCATCCGAATCAGCCAAGGGTTAGGGAAATTGTCTGTCAGGTAGGACACTTTATTTTCGATTAATCTCCCAATTTCGATTGTTGCTGCTCTGATTGTTTTTTAAATATGTCTGACTACGATCCGGATATGGTAGACATAGAGGAAGAGGGGGTTGAACAGGGATTGTCAGTAGACCTAAGAAAATTGTTGAGTGGACCAAGGGTCCCAGCCTTTGACGGTAGTTCAAAGAATTTTAGGAATTGGCTGGCAATCTTGGATAAGAGCCGCGTGATATATGGACTCTCAGACCAAGAAATCCTATATTTGGCGTATGATGCCACCAGAGGAAAAGCGTCAGAGTTCATAAAAGGACTCTTAGCCAGTGAGTCCCACTTAACATGGGAAAGACTAGAAGAGTTATTGACTCGGGAGTTCGCTGACGAGTGGACGGCGATAGAGGCCATGAGAGCCCTCCTGAAGATGACGCAGCTGAGGGACGAAACCCCTGAAGAATTGGGGGCCCGAGCGGAGAAGCTGTCGTCATTGGCTTTCCCAGAGGTAGTGAGAAATAATGCAGTCATGCAGGCCCAGTTGGCTGATCTGTATGTGGAAGCGCTCAGTGACGAGCGTGTTCGTCACGATGTTTTGAAAGAAGGACCGCTAAGGTTGTCAGCAGCAGTGGCGCTGGCCAAGGAGAGCCAGAGAGTTTGGGAGAAGGTGAAAAGAGGTGGGAAGGTACAAGAGCTAAGTCGAAATGTCGGATGAAAGGGAGAAGAAGGGAGACCCCTCGCGTGGAATCGAAGGGTCAAGCTAGAGGTGGAGATGTGGGAGGAGGATCCCAAAGGAAAGGCTTGGTCGACAAGGCATGGGTTCTATAAGCCCACGCCGGGTCGATACGGGCTGGTCTGCTGGACATGTGGACATGAGGACCACAGAGCAGCGGACTGTCCGACGAAGTGGGGTTTGCCCCCCAGACTTTGAGCAAGATAAATGTACTAGGAGTAGGAAAAAGGGACACCTAGCCAAGTGGTGCGGATTAAGAAAAGGTGCCCCACCGATATTGTTAAAGAAGGCGGAGCCCAAAAGACAGAACCAGGGAAAAGCCAGCGAGCCACCCAGGAATTAAGAGGGAGGGTGGCCCAGTTAAAAAGAAGGAAAGTAAAAAGTTGGACATGTGGTCAGGAGAGCCACTTAGGTAGAGGGCAGGTCCCCCCAGGAATAAGAGAGAAGGTGGCCCAGTTAAAGAGAGGAAGCGTAAAATGTTGGGTATGTGGTCAAGTGGGCCACTTTTGCGGTTAACTGAACAAGAAGGTGCTGGGTTTGTAGGAGACCAGGGCACCTGAAGAGGAATTGTGCTCTTAGAAACACCGCAAGAGACTGGGAGAGGTCCAGCCGGGACCGCCCAGGTGCAGAAAACGAAGACCCCCCCTCCATGTGAGAAGAAGGACAGGAATTTGTTGCTACCGGCACCTATGGCTGGGATGACCCAAGGGTGGGAACCCAGGAAAAGGAAAGCCAAAGTATTCTCTTCGCTGACGCAGGAGAAAGAGCTATCTTGTAGGGCAGAGATAGGGGGTAGGGCAATGAAAGCTCTGATAGACACAGGAGCGTCTGTTTCATTGCTGAGAGAAAAGAATACAGACGAGTGAAACAGAAGAATGGGTTGCAGGAAGCGGACATAGAAATCACACAGGCAGATGGAACTCCCCTGGAGATAAAAGGGATGGCGAGGCTCCCTGTGAGGATTGGAAAATTGAAAAGTACCCAGAACTTCTACGTAACCCCTAACCTGTGTACGGAAGCAGTCTTGGGAGAAGATTGGCTTCAGAGCCAGAGGGCTGGTAGTAAATGGCGAGAGAACGCCATTGGGATGCCCGCCGAAAGAAGTTATAACAACAGTGGTGGAGGAAGATGTAAAGCTACCCCCCAGAACGGCGGTGTCGGGCAAAGGTAGGCTGATGACAGGGAAGAGAATAGAAAAAGGAACCCTGCAAATGGTCCCTGTAGAAGGGAAGGGCCTAGAAGAAAATGAGGTAACTCTGTGTGAGGCAGTAGTGGAGGCAGCTGAATTAGTGCCCATTATGATGGTGAACCAGGCCCAAAAGACGATAAAGGTTAAGAGAGGGGAAGAGATCGGAAAAGCACTACCCCTACGAACTCTGAATCGAGTGAAATTCGAGGAGAAGCAAGGAAAACACGTATAACAACCAGAAGGAATAGTAGACGAAGAAATATTGGCACCTGATCAATTTAGGGCCAGAGGGGAGGTCTGCTAAGAAATAATCGAGATGTGGTGGCCAAATCAGATAAGGAATTAGGCCAGACCCACACAGTAAAAATGAAAATCGACACCGGCGATCATCCCCCTGTGAAATTGAAGCCCTATAGAACACCTATTCATAAGAGACCCCTTGTGGAAGAGGCAGTAGAAGAGATGTTGGAAGCTGGGATGATAGAAAGATCGATTTCCCCTTGGAGCTTTCCAATCGTGATAGTAGACAAAAAAGATGGCGGGCACCGTTTTTGTGTAGATTTTATGAAACTGAATTCTATATCGAAGCCGTTGGGAAAACCATTGCCACTAATAGATGACATATTGGCATTATTAGGGAAAGCGAAGTAAGGAAGGACGTTGGACTTGAGGTCCGGGTATTGGCAGGTAGCCCTTGATGAGGCTGACAAGGAAAAGGCCGCATTTGCGTTTCAGTTCAGGGTGATGCCATTCGGTTTAGCCAATGCCCCGGGAATCTTCCAACAGCTGATGTCAATAGTGTTAGGAGGAAAGGGAGAGCTTTGCAATGGCATATTTAGATGATATTTTGATATTTTCAGAAACAGTTGAACAACATTTTTTCCATCTAAAACAAGTGTTGGAAAGACTAAGAAAGCACGGCTAAAATTGAAATTGTCGAAATGTCAGTTTCTGAAGGAGGAGACTAGATATATGGGCTTTGTTATAAACGGAGACGGTATTAAACCCGACATGGATAAGGTGAAAGTCATAAGGGAAATGCCAGAACCTAAGACAGTAAGACAAGTAAGAGGGTTTATAGGAGCTATAGGGTACTACCGACGATTCGTCCCGGCATTCTCGAGAATTGCCATACGCCTAGTAGCCCTGACGAAGAAATACGCTAAGTTCAAGTGGACAGAAGATACCTTAAAAGAACAGTTGACAGCCGTTCCACTGCTGACGTACCCAGACTTCAGCAAGCCCATGGTACTATACACTATATACTATCAGTATGCCAGTGAGCAGTGTGTAGGAGCAGTTCTAACCCAGCCGTGTCCCGATAAAGAAGGACCAGTACCAGGCATACCAGAGGAGGTACCGATATACTTTCTCTCTCATAAGCTCTCAAAGACACAACAGAGATGGCCAGTAATAGAAAGAGAAGCATATGCTATCATGTATGCTCCCCAAAAACTGAACTACTACTTGAATGGTGCGGTCTTTACTACAAAGACAGACCACAAGCCTCTGCAGTACCTATTGCAGGCAGAATGGACAAATAATAAAAAGATTCAACAGTGGACGCTAAAGTTAAGTGGCTACCACTGTAAGATAGAGTATTTGGCAGGGAAAGAAAACACGTGCGCAGATTTATTCTCAAAAATACCGAAACAACTGGAAGAAAGATCTGTAAAAGTAGAGCAGGGAGTAGATGATAAAGCCTATAGAATCGGAGTAATAAACTCTAATAAGCTAAAAGGTCGCCCTATGTTAGAATCGGACGAGGAAGGGGACGCACAGATAATAACCGATCCCTACTGGACAGAAGGAATTGAGAAGGAGCAGGCAGACAGTGAAATAGCTGCCCTTAGAGAAAAGGTGGAGGCAGGAGAGACCACCAAGTATGCCATAATAGAGGAAAGGCTGTATTATCTCACAGGTAGGGATGAAGAAGTCTAGCCCAAGTTGCATGTTTAAGACTAGAGATATTGGAACAGTGCCACGAGAGGTTAGGTCACATGTGAATTGATAGGTCATATGACCTAATAAGGAGAAAGTACCATTGGCCCAAACTGTACGGAGAGGTCAATAACTATGTTCGGAGTTGTGTAGTGTGCCAGTCGCAGAGCAGAAGGCAGGAAATGGCACCATTGGAGGGGATGGACGTGCTGAACTTCCCCTTCGAGAAAGTGAGTATGGATGTATCAGGACCATATGGGGAAACTGCACAAGGAAACAACTATATAATGAGTTTTTTCGATTGTCTAACAAATTGGCCTGAGGCATTTGCAGTACCAGACAAGAAGGCTAAAATAGCCGATTTGATAATAAGTGAAATTCTTCCTGTATGGCGCCTCTGATAATGGCACAGAGAATATAAACGGCATAATGAGAGAGGTGCAGACAGGTTTGAATATAGAGCACGTAAAAAACATCTCCATATCACCCCAAGGAAACGCTAAAGTGGAAAGGTTTCATAAAACCTTGGGAGATGTGTTAGCCATGCTGGCCAGAGAGAATACAGGAAAATGGGATCTGTACTTGACGCAGGCTCTGGCGGTCGTGAGGTTTACGATAAACGAAACCTCCAGATTTTCTCCCTACTTTATGTTGTTTGGCAGAGACGTGGTCCTGCCTGTGGATAACCTGTTGAAGTCCCGAAAAAGTATATGGGAGAAGATCATCATCAGCTGTTGCTGGAACAACAACATAAAATATTTGTACAGGCCATAAGAAGAATAAAGAGGGCACAGAAGAGAAGAAATGAGAGAGTGAATGCTGAAAGGAAGGCAGTAGAATTGAAGGGTGGAGAGAGAGGAAGCTGGACCAAAGATGGGAAGCTGGACCAAAGATGGGAACCGTACTACCGGATAGTAGAGCAGACGGGTCCAGTATCGTATGAAACAATGGGATCAAGTGGCAGGACGAGCAAAAAGAGGGCGCATGCCAATGATCTGAAGAAGGATGAAATAGCTAACCTGGAAATGAGCAGAGCATGAACTAAGAAGACAAGGACAAGGAAGGTAACTCTGGTTGAGCCGGAAGAAATGGAGACGGAGAAGGATTCCAAGGAAAATGAATGAAAAATTGACTTAGCCAGATAAACGAAGGATCAGATAAATAACGGAGTTGGAACCCTCATATTGGATCAGCGGCGTTCAGTCGTCGCCTGAATCGGTGCAGAGGAGACCCTGTGATGTCACCATGGCACCCCATATCCAAAGAAAAGGAAGAGAAAGGCGAGGAAAAGAATCAAGCAGTCAAGGGCTCTAAAAAGAGGCACCCAGAACAAGACGAAGAGTTCAGCGAGGGGAGGAGGAGGGCCAAAACGATTTCCCAACTCAGAGAAAGACTAAGGAGAGATTTATCATCGAGTCAAGAAGTAATGAAGATAGGGCGCGAAACAGAAGAATCAGGAGAGGAAGAAAATGGACAAAACACTTCCTGAACGGGGAATTAAACACCGAGGGAAGGTTAGAGGTCGAAAAAAATAAAGAAGATGAGATTGAAAGGGTGAAAAGCCCAATCTCAGTAGAACAAAGAAGTCTGTGCAGAATAGAAGCGCTTCGGTGTCGACAGATAACGAAACTGGCTCATCCAAAACCTACTGGCTGACTGTGGTGGATGTGGATGGAGGGATGGAGTCATTTAGCTGCACCTCACGAAGGACAGAAAAAGATTATTGGCATTGCTTTCATGGACATCAGTGGTGTCATGAAACAATACGACCTTTGAGTTATTTTTATTTATTTGTCCGGACCATTCGGTCTGCTAGGAGTTAGTTAGGGGAAGAAAGAGCTGAAGGGTTGGAAACTTAGAAAAAGAAATTATTTCAATTGAGTGAAGAATTGAACAAGACCGAATGACATTATGAAAATAAAAACAAGAGAATTTTTTTGCCTTGCAAATGATCAAAATGAAAGGGTTGATGATAATGATGATGGTGGTAGCCACTCTGATAGCGACGATCGCGAAATTTGGGAAGCACAGCGGAAATTTTTTTTTAAAAGACGAGTGAAGTTTAATAACCAGGTCGAAATGGTTGATCGCGTTCGTGAAGATTTAAAACCATACGAGTCGCTACAAATAAAGTAAGAAATGAGCTAATGCAGCTGGATGCAGCCCGGTTGAATGAATAAAAGATTATTCCAAGGAAAAGGATATCTCAAATTATTACACTCCCTGGAATCGGTGGCCACTATGATAGAGGCTCAATGGAGGGACATGAAAATTACCTGAAAGGAATAGAGATACTTTAGACGGGGAAAAGAGATCGGTAGTTCCGATTGTGGAAAAATTAAATGTCCTGTTTGGAACAGTGATTTGAAGATGATGTTAAATTCATAAGAAGAAAACTGGGAGAAGTGGAAATAAACCAGAGGACGCTGGCTCAGAAACGGCAAGGAGAGTATGACAATACTAAATGTGACAAGGCTTGAAGTGGCCAAGAATAGAGCCAGAATTAATTGGTTAATAAATAAGCTGGCAGGGTTGAGACAAGGGTAATAATGATATCCTGTAATGATGGAATTACAGGAAATGAGTGGATTTATAGATAAGATATTTCCAACTAATGACAATTAATGAATAAGGTACGACAAAGTTAGTCAGTCGTTGACGACCTTGCAGACGGAACATGATGAGTTAAATTTTAATCATTGGGGACACCTTATTTCATGTTGCGTAGTAAACCATGGGTCACTTAAAGGGAAGTGACGACTTGAATACAGACCGAGTTAATATTTCATTTTAGACTTCCATGGATCCCAATTTAAAGAATTTACAGAAATATTATAATACGCTGGGATGTGTGACTTTGTTGGAAAATAGACGACTATTGGTTTCATGTCTGTTCATTTGTTAGATAAATCAGTATATTCTTTTTGCTATATTTTAAGTTATAAATTTATTAATCCCTACCCCAAAGAGATTGATGGTTTGGGAATGGTAGCAAGGTACAAGATGAAACAGACTACAATGTTTGAAAATCATTAGAACAAATTCATGTTGCCGACTTGAAGCTAGAAAGTGTAGAAATGATGCTCTAGGGACTTGTACATCGTTATTTATCTATTTATAGCTGGACAACCACAAAAATGTGCAAACGAGAATTGTTTGAAGAGAAGAAAGAAACTTGAATTAAGAGAACTTTCATGTCAAGTAGAGGTATTAGAAACACAGCATAAAATACCACAAGCTGAATCATAGTCAACTTTCAGACAACGTCTTGGCAGTGGCCACAGAAACCCATCATGTTGTCTAGGGTATGTGGGGAGAGTCCACAAGGGCATTGAGGAGTAAAGCCACCAGTATCCCTGTTAAAGTTTATTTTTGGGATGTTCGGCATTTGAATATAAATTTCGATTTTCCCACCTATTACCGGAAAGAAGAAAAATATGAAGAAAAGATTCAATCATAGAATTGATTGGCAATCCGCAATTTTAATTGTACAGAGTTATATTATAGGAATATGAGGGGATTCCCCAATGTTAATCATGAATAAAATGCCAATACTAATGAAGCCGATAGAAAAGATCGATATGGATCAATTGAAAACAAAGTTAAGTGCGTTGGGAAATGGAGGTATGGCTTGGGAGGATGATGAGCAGATCATCAAAGTTGGTCAGCAATAATGGGATATTCATAATTATAGCCATAGGGGTATGGCAATATGGAAGATTAGAAATAAGAGGAAATTAACTTAAATAATCAAAATGAGCATGCAGCAACTTTTGAGAGAGAGAATGCCGAGCAGTGTTCTTTTGATTGACAGAATCGGCGAAGAAAATTGCAGAAAGGCCTGCGAAGGAGGCTGATATGGAACTGAGATGTGCGGCGGAAAAAAATCCTGCAGCAGAGAGAAAAACATTGACCAAGAAAAACAAGCTATAATAACCACGCACATGCACAAGCACACATTTAAATTGCATGAGAAACAGAAGAAGATGAGAAAGAACATTACATTTGCATGTAGAACAGAAGAAGAGGAAAAAGAACATTACATTTGCATGTAGAACAGAAGAAAATGAAAAAAGAATATTACATTTGCATGTAAAAGCGTGAAAAAGAAAAGAATTTTATTTACATTAGTCGGACTATTGTCCTCATCTTTGTCGCCATATTTGTCACAACGTTTCGGCCGTTGTACGCTCCGGCCTTCTACAGGTGGTAGGAATTTCGAACTGAACCCTTTATTTCGATCACTGGGGTAGACTGTTCTAGTTCCACGTGCCATGTTTGATGGATGTCGGTTTTCAGTTATCTCCTGCTAATTTTCCCTCTGAAACTTCTCCACTGCCTTGAACCAGGAATTGAACTCACCTTCTTTGGGTCTTTCACTGGATCTAACCAACGCCTTTATCCACTGTGCCATGTGTCCTTGAGGACATCTGGGTATGAACTTCTGAGTATTATAAACCTAATGTTTTCAGCATCATTTTTACCAGTGCTCATATTGCAATTTTGCTGTTATCATTGCATGTCTTTACCAGAGTTCATATTGCAACTTTGTTATCATTGCTTTTCTCTGGCACTCCTTATTACTGGTTCCCCATATTGTATTTATTTCTATGCTTGGTCGGCTCAGGAGATTTTTGTGGCCTAGCATATGTGCTGATTCCTTAAGTTTACGAATTTTCCAATGGTGTTCCCTGTCTATGATCTCAACATGATCCCACAGGGGCGGTGATCTCCCTTCTCTCCCATATGTGGTCAGCCACGCCTGATTTTTCTACTTCCCCTCTCGTTACAGCTTTCTGGTGTTCTTGAAGCCTTACCTTGAGGGGGCGGCCTGTCTCTCCTTTATATTTCTTTCCGCAGCTGCACGGGATAGCGTACACACAGTCTTTAGTCATGTTCTCTCTCTGTGGGGGGTCTCACTCGTGAGAGATATCTGCGAAGTGTTGTCAAGCTTTTGAAGGTTGTCCTGATGTTATATGGACCGCAGATCCTTTGTATTTTCTCTGATAACCCCTTCACATAAGGCAGGCAGACTGTTTTCTGAGTGTTGTTGTCCTCCTCCTCCTTGTACCCGCCTATCCCAGTTTTTTGGGGCTGCTGCCATGTACCCAGGGTAGTTGTTACGTTGTAGGGTACTACTTATACTGACCAATTCTTTATCTAACGTCTCTGGGTCGCCACTTATGACTTTTTGCTCGGTGTTGTAAGCATCGGACGATCCCTTTCTTTACGCTGTATGGATGGTGGGAGTTGAAATTGAGGTACTGTCCGGTGAATGTTGGTTTACGGTATACGGATGTCTTGAACCCATGCTCTGTTCGAGATATTAGTACATCCAGGAATGGGAGTGAGTTGTTACTCTCTTTCTCCATTGTGAACTGTATCGAAGGTCTTATTGAGTTCACATGGTCCAGTAGAACCTGGACATCTTCCTGATGTGGCCAGAGTATGAAGGTGTCATCTACGTACCTTAACCATATAGTTGGCTTTTTAGATATATAGATTCTAATGCCATTTCTTCAAAGTATTCCATGTATATATTCGCCATTGCTGGTGATAATGGCGAGCCCATTGCTAAGCCCTCATCCTGTCGATATATGTGAGATCCCATTCCGAAGTGTGTTGTTTGTGTACAGAAAGTCAACATCTCCATCAGATTATCTATTGGAATACTGGTCCGTTCTTCTAGGGAAGAGTCAGAGGTCAATCTGTCTCTGACTACTGAGAGTGCCTCCTCCGTGGGTACCTTGGTGAACAAACTCACCACGTCCAAGCTCACCATCTGGTTGGATAGGATGGGAGCATCTTTGATTATTTCCACGAAGTGGGCGGAGTTTCGGACATATGAAGGAGACTTTCCGATCAATGGGTCAATTATATCTACAAGGAAGCGACTCAGAGGGTGGCACACAGAGCCTTGGCAACTAACAATCGGCCTGAGTGGAATACCGTCTTTGTGAATCTTAGGGAGACCGTATATGTGAGGTAACTTGGTGTAACGCTGCGATAACTGCCTATACGTCTTGGGTGCGAAAATGATCCTTGTTCTTGATTAGGATCTGTGACAGTTTGCGTTCCGTTTTTCATAGTAGGATCCTTTTTCACTATGCTGTAGCTACCATTGCTAATGAGGTCTTCCAGTTTTTCTTGTATAATCCGATTTGTCCATCACTACAGTCGCATTACCTTTGTCAGCCGGTAGTATGATGATGTTTTCATTCCTCTGTAGTGATTCAATCGCCAGTCTCTCCAGTTTTGTTATGTTAGACCTGGGCAGCTTGGCTCTCTCAAGGCCTGTCTCACTTTCCATCTCATTTCATCCGCCTGAGCCTGAGGGATGTTCAAGGCCACCTCCTCTACTCTGGCAATGATGTCCAAGTATGGCACCCGCCTGATGGTTGTGGCGAAGTTGAGACCCTTATTCAACACTGACTCCTCAGAGGCACTCAGCTGATATTGGCTGATGTTGACTACTGCTTTCACTGGTGGGTGATGGACCTTGTGCGTCACCTTCTGATCTTTCAATCTATTTAATTTTTGCACTTGGCGAGCCTTGACTACATCAAATTCATGTCTGAAGGATTTATCCAAGTCATTTTGGATCCTTCTCTGGTCTTCTTCATTGGTAATTCTGTTGAAGAAATCCTCGAGCGTCTGGGAGATATGAGCATGTAGTCGATGTTTCATCCAACGATTGTACTGGATTCTCTCTCGGACAAGGGCGTGTCCCGCTTTCTCTGCGACCCGACGAGCTCTCCTTGAATTGATAGGAAGTCTTGGTGCCAAGCCTGAAGGGATGAGTTGTAGGTCTCTGCATCGGTGTAGGAATGTCAGATGGTTCGATATTCATTAGCCAGTTTTTGGTAGGATTTCAATTTGTCTCCATATTTTTGGTATATCGGGTCCGTACTGATCCTTCAGAGTCTGTCTATATTTCTGAGATGAGGTATTATGTACAGTATTTACATTAGTCGGACTATTGTCCTCATCTTTGTCGCCATATTTGTCACAACGTTTCGTCCGTTGTACGCTCCATTCTCCTTTTTCATATAAAATTTCGAACTTAACCCTTTATTTCGATCACTGGGGTAGAAAATTGTTCTAGTTCCATTGCCAAATTTTTTATGGATGTTGGTTTTCATTTTCTCCTGCAATAATTTTCCATTCTTTTAAATAAAAACATGCTTATGATAATTCATTTAACCAAAATATTAGAATTTGTTCAAACCATGTCTATATAGAACAGATCTATGGAAGGTTTTTTCAAATTAGATTTTCTTGAAATCAAAGAAGGGCTGAGTTATTATTCAAGACAAAGTCAAGGTTATATTTATAGGGGAAAAATAAAATTGAATTACCATGAGCATATATAATAAAAATAATTTTAATATATATAATTAAATTTAAGAAATATAGGCCTAGAATATATAAGAATAATGAAAGGCATAATTTTAAATGTTATTTTTTTAACAAAGAAAATTAAAAAAAATTTTTTAATTTTTGAAAAAAATATTTTTTTTCCTATTTAAGATAGTTAAATTAAATAAATAATACAAAATTTTTTTGTAATTTTAATTTTACTATGATATATTACGTTTTCCTAGATAGAATATCCAAATTAGTTTGAAAAATGTGAAAATTAAAATTGGTTTAAAGGGCTTAAAAAAAATAAAAATTTAAATGGTTAAATATAGAATAAATTTATTTAAAATATGATCCTTTTTTTGACATTGGATATTTTTACAGAATTTTAAAAAAAAAAAATATAAAAAAAAAATTAAAGAATTTTTAATTTATTTAATTTTTTAATGATATATATATGCTTTTTTTTTTTTAAAAAATTCATTTTTATGTGATAATTCATTCCAAAGAAAATCTGGAAAGGACCTGGACGATAAATTTTTTTAAAAAATATTTGATTATATAAATAATTTCATATTTTATTTTTTATTTAAAAATAAATGAAAATCAATTGATGAAAAATATGACATTAATTTAAATATCCAATGTTAATTTTACACATTTTAAAGGGTAGGGTTTTAATGTTGATCAGTTTAAATTTAAATTTTTAAGGAAATTTTTGAAATTTTTTCTTTACAATTTAAAGTCATAAATTCTGACCTATTATAAAAAATAATTCTTTGGCTGAAAGGTGGCATTTAAGATTTATGGGGGTAATTCCAAAATTATAATATTATGAACTTAATATTCTTTATTTGCATACGAATGAAGGGATTTATCTAAATTAAATTACAAAATATATTTAAAAGAATTTTTTGGATTAAATTTTTTGAAAATAAAAACTCATGTTGGAATTTTTTAAAAATTCTTGAAAAAAAAAAAAAAATGGAAAGAAAATATTTAAATTTTCTGTCTTTAGAAAGCAATTATTTGACAAAATCAAAATATATTTGGAATTATTTGTTCGTCCATAAATTTAAAAATTTTTTAGGTCCCATCCGGTTTTGGTCGAATAAATTTTAAGGGAAATTAACATACAAAAGTTTTTAAAATTGCAAAAATTCGTTTTTAAAATCAGACGGAGAATTTTAGATATAGAATATATAACAAGGGTTATATAAAAACAAATTTTTATTATTCAATAGCTTTGAAGTTGGTCAAAGATGATACTTAGGTTTCCCCGTCCATTTATTCCTCAAAAAATCATGATCTAATATAAAACTAAACTTTTTTTAAGAATGTTACCAAATAAAAAAAATTTATTATAATATCGGAAATAAAGTAAAAAACAAAGTGTAAATTTGAAAAATTATATTAATGAACTTTAAATGCAAATAAAAAATAAAAAGTGAAGTATTCCATTTTTAGAAAATTTTCAGAAAAAAATCCTGTATTCTTCAAATTTAGATATGATCTAAAGGTTTATTTTTTTCTCTTTACATTTATTTTGAAGTTTTCGATTTGTTTATTTTTTTTTTTTTTAAAATTTGCGGTGTCTGTTTTTGAAGGTAATTCTGTTTGCAACGATAAGAATCAATATATATCTTTCAAAAAAATAATATAAATAAGATCATTTCATAACGTTATAAATTGAGACTATTTAATCAAAGCATATAAGGATATATATAAAAACATTAATGGAGGAGAAGAGAAAAGTATTATTTTATATGTAGAATATTTTTGAATGGCTACCAATTTATTATTTTTTATTTATGAAATATCAGGGGAAAGAAGAAAAATATTAATTTTAAAGTCCTTAACAATTCTGATTCAATATGTACATATATATATATATATAAATATATATATATATATATTTAATAGTAATGGTGTATTTATATAATATATATTCCCATATATCAATTTTTATATTTATGTATTATAAAAATTTACATAAATAATTTATATGCATTATATATATAAAATATATATATATGTATATTACATATTTAAATATTTTATACATAATAGTGTATATGTATGTATATATACGTCGAAAAATATATATATATATATATATATATATAAAATATAAATATATATATAAAGATATATATATATATATTATATATATATAAATATATAACATATTTATATATATATATATATATAAAATAGATACATATATATAATATATATATATATAAATATATATATTTATATATATATATAGATATATATAAATATATATATATTTAAAGAATATATAAGACATCTTGATGAGAGATATACATATTTAATTTATGATATATTTGAGATATATATATATATATATATATATATATATATTTATATTAAATGAATCATTCATACAAAAAGTAGATAGAAACATAATGATATAAAATGGTTCCGACTTCTTCAAAAAAATTTTAAAAGTGTATTAACCTTTTTTTGTTTTTGAAATGTTTTGACCCTTTCTTTTAATAACTAGAGAAGTTGTATAATTTCTTTTTTTTTTGCTCGTTTTTTTAACTGTGTTATTATCAGATTCATCCTCAATAACCAATTATTTTGTTTTTAGTCAATCCTGGTAGTAGAGCGGAGACGAAATATTAAATGCGAATCGAAATGTAGAAATGTGTTATTGTTAATTTGATAAAAACTTTTGACAAAAAAAAATTTTAATTAAAATAGGTGTCCATACCTTAAAAAAAAAAAGAAAAATAACATTTAATTATAAATCATCTTGGAATAGGTTGAATTTTTTCGAGTGCTTTTTTTTATAGTAATTTGAGAATTTTTTTTCATGTATATATCTTTCTCGTATAATTTATACTTTAGTAGTATGTTTGAATTCATTTACTAACACTTTCAAATTTGAATATTTCTTGATGTGTATATGTGCGTGTCTTTATCAATATCTGTGGGTATAATCGCTGATTTGTGCGTTTCATTGTATGTATATGTTGTCGTTTTTTTTTTGTTTTTTTTTAAGGGTCGTGGAAATGGATTTCCTGTTATTTTTTTTTTTTTTATTTGTTTATATATCTATATATATCCATGTATTTGTGCGTTATAATCTGATTGTGTCTGTATTGTCTTTTCCAATATTTCAACCTCGCCTGCCCTTCATCAACACTTTTAATGTAAGTTTTAAAAGAAGCTCTGAAATAATTACATTTTAACGTTTATTCTACCTTAATTTTTGGCCTTTCAATAAAAACAAAATAAATAACAAAATATATGTATTTTCCTTAGTTTCTTCTCTAAATGATTTTATAATTTTTAAACGTAATACAGATTAAAATAAAAATTTAAAATTGATAATTTTTAGTTTTTAATTTTATAGTGAACTTTAATCATTATTAGTTAGAATGAATTCTATTTTTAAAAACACAACATATAAATATATATATTTATACATATATATATTTATTATATATATATATATATTTATACACATATATATATATGTATATATACATACATATATATATATATATATATATATATATATATATATACACATATATATATAAACATGTATATATTTATATATATATATACAAATATATATATATATATATATATATTTAATATTATATATATACATACATATGTATGTATATATATATTTTTAAATAAATAAATATATATATATATATATATATATATATATATATATATATACAAAAATCGACACAATCAGGGAACAAATACATAAAGCAATTTCCACGCCTAGAGAAGACACCTTAATGTACAAAATTAAAAACAGACCCAACCTCATCCCACTAGTAACCACTTTCAACCCCACTCTGCCTCCACTGTCCCAAAGTCGCTGGGAAATACTACATCTCAAACCAGACGTAAAAAAAATGTTTGCGGAACCCGTCCATCTATCTGCGTAGACCTAAGAACCTAAAAGAAATCATAGGTATTAACCATATTTCAGGGGACAAAGTAGTAATCCGTAATAAACCCAAAACGAAACAGGATTTGTACATGTATATACACATACAACAACAAAAGAAATAATCAAGTAGAAGAAATTGTTCAACAATAAATATTTTTTATAAACAGAACAAATACATATTGTGGTAAAGTTGTTAAAACACTTTAGAGTTCTTTGGTGTGTGATACTGAAAGAATTTAAGATGCTGAACTGATTGTACGAAAATGAGAAGGTGCTGTAGTGGTATTGACGGAATAAATCAACCCACACATTTTTTACTTTACGAATGTGCAAGAAAATAAAAAGCAAACAGGAGAAAAAACACAAGAAAATAACTTTTCTTAACAAGTACAATATTTATATTTATAAATGACAACAGTTTTACAATAACAATAATATGAGTTACTTCCCTTTGACTGGGCTAATGTTTTTTTTTACTAATAAAAAAATTTTTTTTATCCGAGCTCACAAAAACTGAATTAACTTGTAGTTCAAAATGTTCACTGAAAGAGAATCTTATAAAGCTGAAAATATGTTAATAAACTTTTAGCTTTAAAGAAGTTGTTTGTTTTCGTTGCTCATAGTTGAATGTATTGTTCGTAATTGTTGGTACTTAAACTTAAGTCTAGTCTGATTCAATAACGTAATTGAATAAGTTTTAGACAAAATTGTAGAAGTTGGTGAGTGAGATCTTTCGTTGAAATTGTACCTTGATTTTCAGTGAAGTTACTTCATGTTAAAGAACTTTAGGTTCCAACTTTGTACTTCGCTGCAGTAATGATTCAAGCGTCGTGAAGTCGTTTAGCAAAATTTGGTCGTCGTAAATTCTC
>CAHIKZ030003464.1:1765000-1800000 GCA_903632075.3 Acanthosepion pharaonis | reverse complement strand
TACTTTTGTGTGTTAATTATATATATATATATATATATATATATATGTGTGTGTGTGTGTGTGTGTGTGTGTGTGTGTGTGTGTGTGTGTGTGCAGAAAAATAGGAAAGAACATGTTAGGTAAATAATCCGGAGTTCTTTAGTATTTTTGTTTTTATTTAAAAAAACAAAACAAAAAAAAACAGTGCTCCATACAAAAGTAGAGCTTAAATTATAATTATTTTAAAAAAATATGATTCCTTCGCTACATAAGAGTTCTCATGTTTCAAAAACAAGAGCCAAAAACCTCAATATAATTATTAAAATTAAATTGAGTTAAAGTATCAAGCCCTGTTTCATCCTCAAGCGAAAATTTTCTATATTTTCCTAAATTTTCGCTTAAGTTATTTTGTTTATGATTCGGCATATAAAATAATATAAAATAAGCTCGGAAATATAGACTCAGAATTGTTCCAACAAGAGATGCATATTTATTTAGAATGGTTCATTGCTCCTTGCTATCCTGTGATGATCTTCGTGACCAAAACCGTGACGGCACGCCTGGCTAAATGAAGGGAATGCATCTCGGCCGTAATAATAAATAATAACGGATTTTTAAAATTGCTTAAAATATTATTTGTGCGTTGCATGTCATCTCTAGCTTCATATGGCCTATCGGCAATTCTTCAGGCCCCCAGCGCTGCATCACAGACTGGGTGAATTACGGACAATCTTTTCCTCGCATTATTTCAGAAATGAGGACATGAGGGTGGGGACATAGAGAGGATGAATATCAACAGGTTGGTCAAGTCGAAATCTTCATATCTGCACAGTCTCTAAATGGATCATCTTGGAAGATTAGGGTGTTTGTAAAATATTTTAAAGAAAAAATAATGGCTTTCTAAAATAATGTCAATATTTTCTTTTTTGAAATGTCTTACAAATGGAATTATTTATTCTATTTCTTTATTGTTTAGTCAGTCTGTAGATTTTTTTTACCTATATCCTCCGGTTGTTATTGTCGTGTATATACATACATACATACATACATACATATATATATATATATATATGTATGTGTTATACCGGAACATTACCTATTCTATTGTAATAGACTCTTCCACATATAATAAGTAGTAGTAGTAGCAGTCGCCAGAGCTCAGAGTGAGTTGTGTGAGTCAGTCGATGTCGGACATTAAAGTATGAGCTCCACAACTAGATTACTGCATCATTAACTATTATTTCAAGTTCCTAACGTTTTGTACGTCGAACCTAATTTAGGACCGACTTAGTGAAATACAAGCCTCCACTGTGAAAACTACAACAGTATGTATGTATGTATCTTCTCAAAAAGTCCAGGTGTCAATAGATTTTATATTTCCTTCGTCATTTCGCATTAACTGCGAAATGTTCCTTTAACAATGACGGATGAAGTGATTCTAAACATGAAAATCCAGGGTGTCAAAGAAAAAGTTTAAACATTGGCAAGGCATCTGTTTTTTTCTTCTTTAATGCACTTTTTTTTCAATCCAAAGAGATTGTTATTAATTATCCACGGATTAGCGATTGTACCAGATTAGACAATGTATGGTATTTCCACTTCGCACCACGAGAAGAACTTCTTGTATTCATTGGAGTCATGACCAGGGCTAAAGATCAGGAGGTTATGATGAAAATACATAAGCAACGAGTAGAAATGCCTTAACAATGCTCTAAAAGGCTCAAAAACAGTTGATGCATCAACTAGCACCAATAAATTGATGTCAGGTCTATGAGACAACTCGGGGAATCTGGAATAGCACTCGTGGAAATTGATGCCGGATTGATTAACTTTTATATATTGCAGGATTTTCTACTGAGAGGAACACCTCTTTATAGCATATCCAGTTATGAATTCGATTCTTAGAATTAATATTTTTTTCATTAAGAATATACAGGAATTTGACATCTTTGTCGGCATTAGAGTTTGCTACGAATAGCGAGGACAGATATGAAAATAATTATTAATTTTTCACGTTTTCAATAATTATTTGATTTTGCAGATGTGAAGTGTAGTGATACGTGAGTAGGAATCATAAGAATTTTGAAAAAATCCAGGCGGTAAACACCAGCATTTCTTTCTTTCTTTCTTTATTTTTCTTTTCTATTCATATTTAGAAGAGAAATGCGATCTGTTGCCTCTGACATTTTTGAGGACTTTGTTTTTTTTGTTTTGTTTTTTTTTTCTTTTCTTTGCGATGGCTTCGTTTTATTTCTTTTTCTTCGTTTTATTGCTTTTCCTTCGTTTTATTGCTTTTCCCTTCGTATTTTATCCGTCTTAACATTTGTTCTTTCTTCAAATTTTTCCTGTTTTCTTCATTCACAGATCGATCAGATATCAAAATTCGAAGAAATCGATAAAACTTAACATAACAAAATGCAATAATCTTCGCTGAATTCATTTTTTTTCTTTGCCTCATATGGCCTAACCTTGTTGTATATAATTTTCTGTCAGATTCATTTTCAAAAGGTTGTATGGACGCATGTGTGTTTATGTTTTCCCTACATAAATGGATAAGTAGATGTGTATGTCACAAATAATGAGTACGTGAGTGTCGGATACACACACACACACACACACACACACACACACACACACACACACACACACACACACACACACACACACACACACACACACACACACACACACACACACACATATATATATATATATATATATATATATATATATATATATATATAGTACAGGTAATCGATCCGTTGGTATATAATTCGGGTGTATCCTAGTAATATTAGTTATTAAAACTGGTCCACAGAGAGCTCGGCCCAATAGTTTTAAGGATAGGCGAAAGCTATGTTTAGAGGAAAGCATCAGGATAATAAAATATAAAGATCAATGCAAACTATTAAATCAACGGTAAGAACTAATCACGAAATATAGACATAGAAATAAAGTCCAAATTACATAAGAATACATGTGCATATATGTGGGGGTGTATGTGTACGTATAGTGGCCTATATTTATGAACATGTAAATGTATACATATGTACGTATGAAGATATATACACATATAAGTGTGTTGGACAGCATGATTTATTCCATTGGGTGCTCTGATATTACCCACAATCTATAAATCTATAATTCAATTAATTTACATTAATCTTAACGGGCTTAAGTTTAAATCTCCAATCGTTCATTAATAATATTGGACACTTGTAGGACAAAATCTAAAAAAACTATTTACTGCGAATCCCAGATAAACACACTCAGGGCCTCGATAATAAACGCCACATAGTAAGAACTGATATGAAACTACAAACAACGAAAGGTCCTGGCCATAAATAAACTCCAACCCCAGACCACTTCCCCCGGGATAAGATAACTTACGCCGCCACCAATCGCTAACACAAACCCATTCTCATTAACAAGGCGTCTACCAGAGGAGGACTGACATTGAAAATAAATTTAAAACAATGCTCCGACACAGAACTTAGGGGCTGATGATAGCCACGTACAGAACGGCTTGAAATAGACTATCCTCTATGCTGAGGTAATTTTTGTTTCTTTGCTGTTGTATATATATATATACTTTCTTTGCTGTTGTATATATATATATATATATATAATTAGGAGATCAGCCGATTCCGCTACCAAGCGTTCATTTTTTTTTTAAATAAAACGTTAGGAACACAATTGACCAAAATCATCTGAAGTTACCAAAAGGTTGAAACAAAGATAGAGGAATCGGTTGATCTTATTTTCTACATGTTAAATTTTTAACTTTTTATATGCATATTTAGCACTTTTTTAATACCAATGTTTCCTGGTTTAATTAATTTTATTATATATATATATATATATATATATATATATATATATATATATATATATAATCTAAATAAAAACAGACCACTTTAAGAGTTCATGTAATAAATTATTTCATCACAGCCCTTTTAAGTCTGTTGATCCGCAGTCCTTTTAAAAGGGCTGTAGTGAAAATAATTTATTACATGGAACCTTAAAGTGGTCTGTTTTTATTTAAATTATTTGCTCTGGATTTACATTGAGCTCTCTGGATTTTATCCTCCTTGGGATTACCTAGTTTTTCATAAACATATATATATATAGATAGATAGATAAACCTAGTGAGCCAGACAAACCTACCCAGGTTTCACCTAAGCGGATCGTCAGGAAAAGTTGTTTACTCGTGTCGGTTTTTTTTCTTTGGGCTTTGAACTTGTATCTGTGCGATTTTTTCGACAGGCTTTCATGTTCCTGGCTCTTTCTTTTTTAAAAAAACCTTTTTTTCCTTCGAGATTGATTTGATTATTGGCAAATCAAAAATTCGAAGGTTTTCTCGAAACGAGTATAGTTACCTATATATATATATATATATATATATATATATATATATATATATATATGTATGATAGACTCTCCTGTCGTATCCGACGTATGAGGGTCAAGCAGCTCACTTCCTAGGAACCGACAGCCAGACACCAGCGCATATGATTAGATTATAGGAGTGAAGGCTTTGTGCAGAACCAACCGGACATTTTAAGGCCCGAATGCAGAGACCTGGTGCACTACGTGCTACGAACCTCCGAGGGTTTTGAATTCAGAGTTGTCCTTCTCCTAGACCATTTGCTATCTAAGGCTATAGAACCCAGTCTGTCCTGCTATATATATATATATATATATATATATATATATATATATATATATATATATATGCATTCGCTGGTTCC
Source organism: Acanthosepion pharaonis (assembly GCA_903632075.3). NCBI lineage: Eukaryota > Metazoa > Mollusca > Cephalopoda > Sepiida > Sepiidae > Acanthosepion > Acanthosepion pharaonis. The sequence continues at coordinate 1,795,270 of CAHIKZ030003464.1, read as the reverse complement.
CAGACTTCATGAGTTCAAGCGCCCTACAAGGTTGGCATCCCTCTCTCACCATTTCACTGTCGAAACTATTAAATGTAGCCATCTCTTCTACTCCAATAGCTTCATGTCTCGCACCTCTCGCCTGTGGAACTCCCTTCCCTATTCCAGTTTCCTGAGAGCTATAATCTCCAACTATTCAAATGTAATGTCAATCGACATCTCCAGTTGCCTTGATCTATCCACTACCCTTCTCCTCATCTTTTCTTCTATCACTCCTATCTGATCTTGCTCCAAATCTTCTGTAACCCTTGCGTCCTAGTGGCTTCCCGCCTTTGCTTGAGGTGAAAAGCTTAATATATATATATATATATATATATATATATATATATATATATATATATATATATATATAATTGTATATGGATATAGATCCGACAGTATGAAGAAAATACAGAAAAAAAAACAAAAAATCTTAATATGCAATTATGCTGTATTAATGTTAATATAAAGTCGACGTCGGACGTTTCGGTCTATTTAAGACCATCTTCATGGACATTTTCATTTAAACATAATTAACATTAGAACATATAAAAATTTAACACAAAAGACGATTTTTGTTTGTTTTTTCTGTATTTTTCTTCATATATATAATTGAAAATTAAATTCAACACCCAGAGGCGACAGTCTGTTTCATGCTAAACGCAATCGATATTTAGTTGAAGCCATAATGTTGTGTATAAAATATTTAGTTTTCGGCATAAAGGTGTTGATATGCCACTAAAAGAATCAACCAACCAACTTAATTCTTATTCACTTATCGTCTCCTTAAGCTGACAATAGCGGATTTATTATTCCTTTCAGTACAATAATTCTCACACTCTAGAAACTAGATTTATTTCAGCCATCATCGTGACTTTAAAGTTCCTCCAACAGTTTTAATTGCATTACCAGGACGAGATGCTTCAAGACATGGACGTGCCCAGCAGACTCTTTTCCGAAAAATTCTACGTTGGTGCATTTCCTTGATTCTCTTTGAGCTTATTTCCATACGGCGCATGCGTAGAAAGACACTCTTGCTCGTAGAAAGAACTTCAGAAGTTTAAATTACAAATGGCCGCATTTCTTTTTTTTTTTTTTTACATCCATTTATTTTCATTTTAATTCGTTGGGGACTGAAAGAGCGTAGACCAGGAGTTAAAGGGAGGAAACTCCGCATTTTTCAAGGTTTTCTTCGCAGGTTTTATTGCTCAGCCATACGTTGCAGCTGTTTTATAGCTTTTGTCTTGAAATTTTTTTCTTTTTCTCGGCATTCTTTCTGTGGCTTTGCGAAAATAACTACACGTAACCGACTACATGAATACCAGGTGTAAAAGCAAAATTGTCCAAATCGTGTAACACAATAATTGTCCATCCCATAAAATGTTTAATATTTAAAAAAAAAAAAACACTTAACTAATTGGGTTTCTTTTTTCCAGTTTTTCAGATGACATTTAGCCATCTTAACATCATTTTTCACAGGAACCACTGAAAGACCCGTTTGAGTTATTCAACTAGAAAGAGAACCGGTTAAAATCGTTTTGTGTTAGCCCTACTATGTGTCCCCATAAGTCGAGGACCCATATATACATATATATATATATGGGTCCGCGATTTATATATATATATATATATATATATATGTTCGAATCCAGGTTGAATCCATTACATTCACTTACGTGCTAATACCCTTGGGAAAGGTGTGAATCCTATTCTTCTCCCTCCAGCTATGGGTTTAATAGCAGGACAGACTAGGTTCTATAGCCTTGGATGGCAACTGGTCTAGGAGAAGGACTACTCTGAATTCAAAACCTGGGGGGCGGTTGTTTGGGGACCTTGTGACACGCAGTGCACCAGGTCTCTGTATTCGGCCCTTCAAAATGTGTGGATGGTCCTGCACGAAACCTTCACCACTGTAATCAAATCTCATGTGCCGGTGTCGGGCTGTCAGTTTCCTGGGAACTGATCTGCTTGACCCTCATACGTCGAACCCGACGGGAGAATCGATTATATATATATATATGGGTCCTCGACATGTATATATATATATATATATATATATATATATATATATATATATATATATGGCTCCTCGACATGTGTAATTATATATATATATATATATATATATATATATATATATCCTCGACTTATGTATATATATATATATATATATATATATATGTGTGTATATGTGTGTGTGTGTGTGTGTGTGTGTGTGTGTGTGTGTGTGTGTGTGTGTGTGTGTGTGTGTGCTGGCAGAAAATTCACTTGATAGCAGATTTTATGAAAGATTATTAAAAGATTTTTTTCTAATTTGAAACTCAGCCGAATAAGTGTAGATTGGCTTCTTTTTTTAATCACATTCACCCCATGCAAGGGAATAAAGCCACTAAGACGCAAGGGTTTATTGAGTATGAGAGAATTAGAAAACAGAAATATTATTGAGGAGCGGGAACAATAGAGTTGGACTTGAGAAACCTGTTTTCCTGAAAAAATGTTTTAAGAGAAAGATTTTAGAAATTTCAACCTAAAACAGCACTGGCTGCGAGGTTAATGAATACCAAATGTTTCCTTGTAAGGAAACGGCTAATATAATTATTATCAGAACATTCTTAGAATTTATTCTCCACCGGTCATTCCAAAACAAACATTTCTGATAAAATAAACCTGTTACATGAGCATCATTGCATGCGTTTTTGTGATCTTATTAAATGGAGTTGAATTTTAGAAAATCTTTAAAAAAAAATATCAGTTATTTTTAGCTCAAAGTTAAATCGTTAAAGAAATCCTTGATAAAATTTAATTTTTATTAGCTATAGAAATATAAACCTGTAAATAAAACATATTTGGGAAAATGAATACTATAGCAGATCTGTGATTCTGTTGATTTTTTTTGGCAAGTTCCAATGAAAATCCACATCCCAAAGGTTAAACGACATTAATCTTGAAGCTTCAAGTAAAAAAAAAAAGAAAAATCTAGACTGAATATCTGACAATAGCAACATGGCGAGCGAACTGAATCAAATTAGCGAATAAACCGAAAGGCGGTCGACGCCATTTTGATTCAGCAGAATTAATCAATGGTTTCCTCATGTGCTTTGCCGTATATTAATAAATCCCACGGTTAGATGGTAAATTTCAAGTTCGTTTTGAAAGCAAATGTTAAATACAGAGACAGAGAATAGAAGAGAGGAAGAAAGAAAGAGAGGAATAATGAGAGAAAAAGGAAGAGATTGAAAAAGAGATAAGAAAGAAAGAAAAGTACAGAGAGAGGGAGAAGGGAGAGAGAAACGTGAGACTCTTCTGCTTTTTAATATAAGTTATTTTTGCCATAGCCTTGATGTAATTATGTTGTTGCTTTTATCATTTTTTGACAGTAATAAGACTTGGTCGTTTTCGTGGTTGACTGGCTCGAACGTTCGACTCGAAATTCGGTTGTATCTAATCCAGGAGCATAAGATCGATGCTGGAAGTGCATTTTGTTTAGTTATTTAACAGGATAAGCGGACAGATTCCTGCATGGATTGGCATTAAAATAAAATTTGATAAACAAAAAACAAAAAGTAATTTGAATGGATGAAAATACATTTATCCGAGACCATATTCCAAACTGAACATAGTTTAGAAGCGCTTACGCTGTCTTTTGGGACATGACCTATAATCAAGACTGCGGACTTTTCTTTTTTTCTCACGGGTGAAACGTGGAATGTCTTTTACTAAACTATCACTACTGTCATGGCAAATATTCATATCAGCGATATAAATAAGTCCCACCAGTTCAGACCTTTACAGCTAAGCCTCTCTCTACTCTATCGTTATTTCCATGGAAAATTTCCAGATGAGCTCCATTCCTTAGATCCACCAGTTCAGACCTTTACAGCTAAGCCTTTCTCTATTCTATCGTTATTTCCATGGAAAATGTTCAGATGAGCTCCATTCCTTAGTTCCACCAGTTCAGACCTTTACAGCTAAGCCTCTTTCTACTCTATCGTTATTTCCATGGAAAATGTTCAGATGAGCTCCATTCCTTAATTCCTTCAGTTCAGACCTTTACAGCTAAGCCTCTCTCTATTCTATCGTTATTTCCATGGAAAATGTTCAGATGAGCTCCATTCCTTAGTTCCACCAGTTCAGACCTTTACAGCTAAGCCTCTCTCTACTCTATCATTATTTCATGGAAAATGTCCAGATGAGCTCCATTCTTAGTTTCTTCAGACCTTTACAGTTAAGCCTCATTCTACTATTTATTTCCATGGAAAATGTTCAGAATGAGCTCCATTCCTTAATTCCACCAGTTCAGACCTTTACAGCTAAGCCTCTTTCTACTCTATCGTTATTTCCATGGAAAATGTTCAGATGAGCTCCATTCCTTAGTTCCTTCAGTTCAGACCTTTTACAGCTAAGCCTCTCTATGGAGATCGTTATTTCCATGGAAAATGTTCAGATGAGCTCCATTCCTTAGTTCCACCAGTTCAGACCTTTACAGCTAAGCCTCTCTCTACTCTATCGTTATTTCCATGGAAAATGTTCAGATGAGCTCCATTCCTTAGTTCCACCAGTTCAGACCTTTACAGCTAAGCCTCTCTCTATCTATCGTTATTTCCATGGAAAATGTTCAGATGAGCTCCATTCCTTAGTTCCACCAGTTCAGACCTTTACAGCTAAGCCTCGCTATACTCTATCGTTATTTCCATGGAAAATGTTCAGATGAGCTCCATTCCTTAGTTCCACCAGTTCAGACCTTTACAGCTAAGCCTCTCTCTACTCTATCGTTATTTCCATGGAAAATGTTCAGATGAGCTCCATTCCTTAGTTCCACCAGTTCAGACCTTTACAGCTAAGCCTCTCTCTATTCTATCGTTATTTCCATGGAAAATGTTCAGATGAGCTCCATTCCTTAGTTCCACCAGTTCAGACCTTTACAGCTAAGCCTCTCTCTACTCTATCGTTATTTCCATGGAAAAATGTTCAGATGAGCTCCATTCCTTAGTTCCACCAGTTCAGACCTTTACAGCTAAGCCTCATATACTCTATCGTTATTTCCATGGAAAGTGTTCAGATGAGCTCCATTCCTTAGTTCCACCAGTTCAGACCTTTACAGCTGCCTCTCTCTACTCTATCGTTATTTCCATGGAAAATGTTCAGATGAGCTCCATTCCTTAGTTCCACCAGTTCAGACCTTTACAGCTAAGTCTCTTTTTCTATAATGTTATTTCCATGGAAAATGTTCAGATGAGCTCCATTCCTTAGTTCCACCAGTTCAGACCTTTACAGCTAAGCCTCTCTCTATTCTATCGTTATTTCCATGGAAAATGTTCAGATGAGCTCCATTCCTTAGTTCCACCAGTTCAGACCTTTACAGCTAAGCCTCGCTATACTCTATCGTTATTTCCATGGAAAATGTTCAGATGAGCTCCATTCCTTAGTTCCACCAGTTCAGACCTCAGACCTTTACAGTTATTTCTAAGCCTCTCTTCTAGTCTATCGTTTATTTCCATGGAAAATATTCAGATGAGCTCCATTCCATATATATATATATATATATATATATATATATATATATATATATATATATTATGTTTATACATTATTTTAATTATCCTTCATATTACTAATTGATAGGGATAATTCTAATGCGGACATTAAAACAAAGAATGCTCAATGTGAGTAACAATATAATAGTATGTAAAGACAATTCTTAAAAGTCCGTTTCGGTTATAATTTATTTCATGAATATATTTATTTAAATATTCATCTCTTCACCTCGAAGGTTTTCTTTTAGAAATGAAATCAATTTGGCCAGACAAAAAGAAAAGGGAGACAAAAAAATGAAAGAAAAAGAAAAGGAAAAAATAAAAAATAAAAATTTCAGTATATTTTTTATATATATATTTTAGGGAAGATAAAAGAGAGAGAGAGAGAGAGAGAGAGAGAGAGAGAGTGGGGAAGAGAGTGATGGGGAGTGAGGGAAGGGAATGAAAAGAAAGGAAAGAACGAAGTATTATATATGAGCCGATATATAAATTTTTCCTTAAATGGATGAACAAGTTAATATATAGGGTAAAGGATGTCGGTGCTCAGAATTAAAATATATACATTAATATATCTAATCGTTATGTCGTCGGTCGGAAGAGAGGAATATTTAAATAAATATATTCATGAAATAAATCATAAACGAAATGAATTTTTAAAAATTGTCTTATATATATATATATATATATATATATATATATATATATATATATATATATATATAATTTGTGTATTCAGGCAGCAATCCTTCTTTCATGCACATTTCAATGAAAACAACAGACAGGGTTCTTTTATTTAGTTTTTTATACAATTTCACGTGCGGTCTAATATTTTTTTTTTCTTTTCGGATGATAAATTACATAAAAACTGTCCGATTGTTCTTTTTATCCGAGCGCTTTCGGCTATACATTTAGCCATTTTCAAGGATTATATTTTAACTGTTAAAATTAGAAATAGTTTGTTGTATGTATGTTTTATAAAATGTTTTCATTTTTCAAAACACGGTCAACATATTATGTCCATGTTCAAAGTTAATATTATTAAGTGTTGTTTTTTTTGTTTTTATTAATAAGGCTTCCATTATTTTTAGCCTTTTTTTTTTTTGCATGTAGATGATGCTATTATATTAGTGTTGTCAAAAAGTGTGTTCCAAATAGTGTCCGGTAGGTCTCCATGAATATTTAAATGAGATCTAATTGAGCTATTGTCAGAAAGGTGTAGAGTGAGTCTTCATGTCAAATATTTTGTAGTGTTGTCTGTATACTTATTACGAATTATGATTGATCAGCAATACAATTCCTTAAAGGATAAAAAGAACATTCGGACAGTTTTTATATAATTTATCATCCGAAAAGAAAAAAATATTAGACCACATGAGAAATTGTAAAAAAAACTAAATAAAAAGCATCTTGTCTGTCGTTTTCAATGAAATGTGCATATATATATATATATATATATATATATATATATATATATATATATATATATATATATTATGAAACTGTCATGATGTGCTGTTAACCATTCAGCCACAGTGAAGTTTCTGGTTAGCAAAGTCCAAATTACTACTTATAAACACACACATTCGACGACCTTTCTCGATAATTCATTTCTGCTCCGAAACGTAACCTAACGTAAACAATGACAACATATTAGATGAAATGGATTAAATCCGATAAATATTTTAATATATTTTCTGCTTATACGTTATTTTTATGGGTTACAACTTATTTCAGTAAATGCAGCTTAATTAAAACAGAGCATTTACTCAAATAAGTTGTATCCATAAAAATAACGTATAAACATAAAATATATTAATATATATATGTATGTGTGTGTGTGTGTGTGTGTGTGTGTGATTAAGAATTAACATTATTCATGATAAGATTAAAATTAGTTAAGCAATCAAGAAAAGATTAGAATGATCAAAAATTAACAACGACATCATATGTCTAGAAAACCGAAAGTCAAAATGGCACGAAAGGAAAGAAAAAGAGGAAAACGATTGGACGGAGTAATTCCCGGTGGGTCTGTCTACGCAACTCTAGGGTTTCAGATTTATTTTGTAGTCTAACAGAACACCGATATCCATAATGTGATATCTTCTAATTTTGGTTTTTAAACGCCATGTCCCTTCAAGACGTAGGCGATCATATTTTTTGTTTTGTTATCTATGAACTGATATGTATTCTCGGGGAATGCGGTGAAGGTAATATCTATCAGCTAAGTGGCAAACCTTTTACTTAATGGGTTTTATTTTTAACTGAATGTATGGATTTTTTTGTCCAGAAAAGAAAAAAATATATATAAACACAAGAAAAATTAAAAAAAAAAATTAATACTTAATTAGTACTTTGTCACCTTTAATGAAACTTATCATATATATATATATATATATATATATATATATATATATGTGTGTGTGTGTGTGTGTGTGTGTGTGTGTGTGTGTGTGTGTGTGGAGGTCTGTAGAAAAATAGGAAAGAACACGTTAGGTAAATAATCCGGAGTTCTTTAGTATTTTTGTTTTATTTTTAAAAAGACAGTGCTCCATACAGAAGTAGAGCTTAAATTATTCCATAGTAATTAGTAGTTTCCATAGTAATTAATTTTGCGAGCGAACATGCTTATAAAGATGCGTAAATTTCACGATTGGTTATTCCTAAATTTTTGCTTGAGGATGAAACAGGGCTTGATACTTTAACTCAATTTAATTTTAATAATTTTATTGGGGCTTTTGGCTCTCGTTTTTTGAAACATGAGAATCCTTATGTAGCGAAGGAATCATATTTCTTTTAAAAATAATTATAATACATATATATATATATATATATATATATTGGATTATCTGGAAAGTTCATGCCGATTTCTAGTCGTTCATGCTCCAACGCGTCAAACTTATCGACAGATATAATCTGCTTACATTTCTGATTAGAGCACATTTCAAGTTATCTCTTGAGAAAGAAAGTTTAAAATTACTTAATTCATGTCGATTTTGCATCCCTATGAAAATGGAAGATTATAAGGTGTATTTTAGACACTTGATGCTTTTTTTACCGTAAAGGCAAAAATGCCTCGAAAGCAACAAAAATTATATATATATATATATAACAAAATGGACTAAGTCCAACAATTATTCTAATATATTTTCTATTTATACGTTATTTTTATAGATACAAATATTTAAGTAAATGATATGTTTATAATAAACAGTATTAACAACATTTACCGGCCTAAACGTCCGAGAAAATTTGTGTCCTCCGACAGGAATTGAACCTGTATCCTACACAGAACAGTCATATAGTCTGACGTGCTGTACCATTTAGCTACAAAAGAAGCGTCTGGTTAGCAAAGTCAAATTACTGTTTTTTCAGGTCGGTAAATGTAATTAATATGGTTTATTATCTTTATTACCTTTGGGTTATGTCACTGGATCTAACCAACGCCTTTATCCACTGTGCCATGTGTCCTTGAGTTCAATACCCGGTTAAGGCAGTGGAGAACTTAGAGAGGGAAATTAACGGGAGATAACTGATAACTGACATCCATCAAACATGGCACGTGGAACTAGAACAGTCTACCCCAGTGAGCGAAATAAAGGGTTCAGTTCGAAATTCCAACCACCTGAAGAAGGCCGGAGCGTACAACGGCCGAAACGTTGTGATAAATATGGCGACAAAGATGAGGACAATAGTCCGAATAATGTAAATAATGTACATAATACCTCATCTCAGAGATATAGACAGACTCGGTGTTTTTTGTTTGTTTGTTTTTTTCTCTCTTAAACTGGAAAAATCAGTCCGATCTACTATTTAACCCATAGCCGAGGGAAGAAGAAAGGGATTATACCGTTCCCAAGGTTCCAGGTGCGAAAGCAAATGTAACACACTTAGCCGGAATTTGATCTCAGCACACCGATTCCACTTTTCACGTCAATATCCTCTACATTACACACAACGTCCCCTTTTCTCTCTACTCAAGATGTATGCAAATATTTTGTTGTGGCAGCTTGAAACTTGAATCTTTCTCCTTCGATACCAATAAAGGGAATGTTTGAAATCGATATCTTTTTATCCGAATCCAGCTGACGACGCATTCAAATTTCGGAAAGAATGTTATATTATTCGAATTCTCTTGGAGTATTTAAGAACACAACAAAATAAAAGCGGCCATGTTTTTTTTTCTTTCTTTCACCAAATATGAAGCCGTTTTAATACGAAAAGATATTAAACTTTGAGTTTGTGTAAATCTCTGCTTATTTTTTCTTTGCTTTTGTTTGTGATTTTTTGTCTTTTGCCATATTTATTTTGCTTTAACTGGATGTTTTGTTTTGTGATCATTTCTCATAATATTTTATTCTTTTATCGTGAGTCGACATTAAACAAAGGGAGACAACCTGAGAACGAAAACTAATATAATGAAGAGAGAAAGGATCTTTCTCTTTTTATTTGTACTAGCAGGCACTTCGGGACTGTTCCCAATGCTCCTATAAATGATGGTATGACTGTCAGCTTCACAATTTCCCTCATCTCTCTAAGAAGCTCGAGATATTTATCCAGCTTTTCAGTTCCTTTCAGATTTATTTTGTAGTCGAGAAGAGCATCAACATCTACACGTTCTTGTCTACTATTACCCTAGTCATTCTTTTCATCTGGCTTTGTTTAATGGCGTGTTCCTTCACACTTAGGCGATCATGTATCTTTCGATACATGACTGACGAGGCAGATTTTTTCCCGCAGTATTTCTTTATGTGGTAGACCAGTTGCCATCCAATGCTATAGAATCTGCTATTTACCCATAGCTAGAAGAAGAGGATTCATACCTTTCCCAAGGGTATTACGTCGTAAGTGAATGTAATAGATTCGACTAGAAAGTCAGTCAGTCATATGACATGCGTGATACACGCTTAGGCGATCATGTATCTTTCGATACATGACTGACGAGGCAGATTTTTTCCCGCAGTATTTCTTTATGTGGTAGACCAGTTGCCATCCAATGCTATAGAACCTGCTATTTACCCATAGCTGGTTGGGGGGGTTAGAAGAAGAGGATTCATACCTTTTCCAATGGTATTAGCACGTAAGGTAATGTAATGGATTCGACTGGAAAATCAGTCAGTCAGTTATGTGCTATGCGTGATACACGCTTAGGCGATCATGTATCTTTCGATACATGACTGACGAGGCAGATTTTTCCCGCAGTATTTCTTTATGTGGTAGACCAGTTACCATCCAAGGCTATAGAACCTGCTATTTACCCATAGCTAGAAGAAGAGGATTCATACCTTTCCCAAGGGTATTACGTCGTAAGTGAATGTAATAGATTCGACTAGAAAGTCAGTCAGTCATATGACATGCGTGATACACGCTTAGGCGATCATGTATCTTTCGATACATGACTGACGAGGCAGATTTTTTCCCGCAGTATTTCTTTATGTGGTAGACCAGTTACCATCCAAGGCTATAGAACCTGCTATTTACCCATAGCTAGAAGAAGAGGATTCATACCTTTCCCAAGGGTATTACGTCGTAAGTGAATGTAATAGATTCGACTAGAAAGTCACTCAGTCATATGACATGCGTGATACACGCTTAGGCGATCATGTATCTTTCGATACATGACTGACGAGGTAGATTTTTTCCCGCAGTATTTCTTTATGTGGTAGACCAGTTACCATCCAAGGCTATAGAACCTGCTATTTACCCATAGCTAGAAGAAGAGGATTCATACCTTTCCCAAGGGTATTACGTCGTAAGTGAATGTAATAGATTCGACTAGAAAGTCACTCAGTCATATGACATGCGTGATACACGCTTAGGCGATCATGTATCTTTCGATACATGACTGACGAGGCAGATTTTTTCCCGCAGTATTTCTTTATGTGGTAGACCAGTTGCCATCCAATGCTATAGAACCTGCTATTTACCCATAGCTAGAAGAAGAGGATTCATACCTTTCCCAAGGGTATTACGTCGTAAGTGAATGTAATAGATTCGACTAGAAAGTCAGTCAGTCATATGACATGCGTGATACACGCTTAGGCGATCATGTATCTTTCGATACATGACTGACGAGGTAGATTTTTTCCCGCAGTATTTCTTTATGTGGTAGACCAGTTGCCATCCAATGCTATAGAACCTGCTATTTACCCATAGCTGGTTGGGTGGGTTAGAAGAAGAGGATTCATACCTTTTCCAATGGTATTAGCACGTAAGGTAATGTAATGGATTCGACTGGAAAATCAGTCAGTCAGTTATGTGCCATGCGTGATACACGCTTAGGCGATCATGTATCTTTCGATACATGACTGACGGGACAGATTTTTTTTCCCGCAGTAGGTTGCTATTTCTTTCTGCGGTAGACCAGTTGACATCCAAGGCTATAGAATCCGGTCTGTTCTGCTATTTACACATAGCCGTGGGGAGAAGAAGAGGATTCATACCTTTCGTAAGTTAATGTAATGGATTCGACTTGAATTCGAACTCGGCTCTACGATTCCTCAGTCCGAACCGTTATCCATTACTCCTCCTTCACGACATAGGTGATCATAAATTTTCACAAATTCATTTTTTTTTTGTCATCTGTAAATTGCTACGTATTCTTGGGGAATGTAGTGGAGTACTGTTTTCGTGGATTTCTCCACGGTTTCAAATTTATAGCTTTCTTTTCATCCATTTATCGGTTTTCACTCCCCATCATCATAACCATTTCAACTGCAAACATCTACCTTGAGTGGCTCTCAAGCCTTGTAATGGATGAAATTTAATAATCTATCTATCTATCTATATATGAAAATTTCTCAGAGTTGACCTGTGAAAAAAACAATATTTATAAATATAGATGACAATAGGAAAACTGTAGTTATTGCTGACGGGTTTCGTCCAATGTGGACTTTCTCAAAGCAAAAAAAGACGAAATGAATTTAATTAAAGAAAGTAACTAATAATAACAAAAAACAGAATGTCCTAAAGACACTATTCTCCACACGTGACAATAACTGACGTTATTTTCAGTTAACAATATGAAAATAGCGTTCTCTACATTCCTCCAGTTGCTAAGATCATTCTGTTTTTTGTTATTATTAGTTACTTTCTTTAATTAAATTCTTTTTTTTTTTGCCTTGAGAAAGTCCACATTGGACGAAACGCGTCAGCAATAACTACAGTTTTCCTATTGTCATTTATATATATATATATATATATATATATATAAATATATATATATATATATATATATATATATATATATATATATGGTGGTACTCACTTGGAAAAACCTTGGATAGTTCGATCTGTAGTAGAACAAATAAATACCCAAGGAAAAATGAGGAATAAAAAAAGAAAGAACCAAGAACATTAAACTAAGGCAAAAACAATCGTTCAGAGGTCAAGCTCAAAGTTCAAAGAAAAAAAACCTCCAAAACGAGTAAAAGGCAACTACATAAAGTGCTCAATACACAAAGTAGAGCAATAATTCTAAGGAGTCAGGCAAACCTACCTAGGTTTCATCTAAACGGATCGTCAAACATATATATATGTTTTTTTGTTTTTGTTTTTTTGTCTAGGGTTTGACAATAAGCTACATCCGGCACAAGGCCTCTGATCGGTTTTGAGGAGCGTGGGACCCCCTCTGAATTGCTGTTGTTCCTAGATTCCCCCTGACCCGGGGTGGTAGCACCTGCTAGGTTTCCAGCTATGGGCAAATAGTTACCCCACCCCGCCCCCAAAAGAAATCAACAATACAATTTTATAGTAAAACTGCCAGCAATACATTTTTGTAGTGAAATTACCAGCGACACATTTTATGATCTATAAACTATACAGTCAGTCCCCCGTATTCGCGGATTGTTTAGGGACCAGAACTGGCTGCCAATAGTTAGAATCCGCGAATAATTGTAACCCAGCCACCCTAAAAGTGCTTATATGTACCGATTTTGACTAACATCATTGTCTCTTGGCAGACGAAACTTTACCAAATTAGACATAACGAAACGAAAAGAACAATACATTTTTTCAAATCGAATTTTAAGTGATCTGTACAATTCAAAAATAATATCGAGATAATCTAATAAATATTAAATAGTATTTTTATGTCTGCTGCTCAAAGATATACACTAGAGAATTGATCTTAGGGGAAACTCTTTCTTTATTTGTGGTACTTAAATCTTATTTAAAATATTGGTAGAATTTGACAAACTATAACGGATGAATATAAAGCGACAAAGGTGAAGCGTTGTTTCTTTCTTTGAGTCTATTTTAGATTAATCATAGTCTAGACCTTAAGTTCCTTTAATTATTTTGATTTACAGTGAGTCCCCCGTATTCGCGGTGTTAGGGACCAGAACCGGCCGCGGATAGTTAGAATCCGCAAATACTCACTAAAAGTGCTTATAAGTACCTATTTCGATTGTTAAAACTTCATATGTCTTAAACTTTCATCCCAAACATTTTAGAAACATTTCAGACCCTTTTAAAAACATTTTTGAAAAATAGTATTGGTGATCATACACTTGGCGTAAATTTTCTTTCATACGTACAATAACTGTTTTTTATTTTTTTTATTTTTTATTTTTTTTAAGCATTACGCCCCGAGCAAGGCGTGAAGCCACTAGGATGCAGGGGGTTGCAGAAGATTTGGAGCGAAAGCAGATAGGAGTGATAGAAGAAACGATGAGGAGAAGGATAGTTGATAGAGCAAGGTAACTGGAGATGTCGATTGACATTACATTTGAATAGTTGGAGATTATAGCTTTCAGGGAAACAGTAATTGGGAAGGGTGTTCCACAGGCGAGAGGTGCGAGATATGAAGCTATTGGAGTAGAAGAGATGGCTACATTTAAAAGTTTCTACAGTGTAAGGGTGAGAGCGGGATGCCAGCCTCGTAGGGCGCTTGAATTCGTGGAGTCTGGGAACCAGTGAAAGCAATTACCATGAAAGTATTTGTAGAAAAGACAGAGAGAGGCGACAGCGCGTATGTGAGAGAGTGACTGCAGACGAGATGCCAGATCACGGCCAATTATATTACATATCCGTCTCTGGATCTTGTCAAGAACTCCGAGGTAAACAGAAGGTGCACCAGGCCATATATGGCAGCAATACTCCATGCAAGGGCGAATGGTTGTTTTGTATATTTGAAGTATCGATTTCGGGGAGAAGAATTTCCTGTCACGGCACAGGGAGCCAACTTTCCTCGCGGTGGACGAAGCAATTAACTCAATGTATTTGTTCCATCTCAGGTCAGCAGTCAAACAGACCGAGCAGACGCAGGGAGTTGCTCTCAAGAAGTTGACTATCAGACATTCTAATGGGGTGCAGGGAAGGATCTCTATGGTGATTAATAGAGAGTAGTTTAGTTTTTGAGGCGTTAAAGTTGACCAGCCAATTCTTGCCCCAATTAACAACCGATTGGAGGTCCATTTCAAGACGAGCGGCCAGGTTAGTTTTATCACCGACACTAGATTTTTTTTTGAGGCTGGAGTAAATTGTAGTGTCGTCCGCGTAAATGCCAACTTGGGAATCTATGGCGTCAGGAAGGTCGTTGATGAAAATAAGGAATAGAGTGGGACCAAGAATTGATGTGCAAACATACAACAAGAAAGAAATGAAAAACATGAGCCCTGTTTCTCATATATTCAGTTGTTTATTTCAGGGTCTCACTTGCACGGTCTGGTTGTAGGTGGGTAGGTAGAGGACATGTGGAACAACTGTCATCCTTTCCCTTCCATTAGCGAGACTTCTGACTTTCTCTTACCACCTCGCTGTCCATCTCTACATAACGAAGCGCGGCTTCGGAATTCTCTCTCAGTGGACAGCATGTCACTCGTCAATGGGTATACCAGAACTAACCAATTCCAATTGTGATTGTTTTTTTTTAGAATCATGCTTATTGTTTGTTTTTGTTATTGTCGACTGCACAGTATAATAGAGTCCGTTGGGCACTGTCTGTGAGAAAAAGAGCACCATAATGCAATTCACTGCGCCAGAAATTTGAAAACAGCTTTCTGTACTTCTTGGCATTCGTTCCGGAAGCTCCAGTACGAACATTTCAGAGTGGGCCGGTTGTTACTTAGTCTCCATATCCTCATAATCTTCAATTATACTTTCAGATTCCTATCATGCAACTCATTCAGTAACACCCTATTTCGAGTGGCTCTCGAGCCCTGTAATGAATGACCATTATTAAAAAATATATAAGATCATTTTCTCTCTTCAACCATAACTTTGCTAGTTATATTCTAAAATTTGAATTTTTCTTTCGTCTGATTCCAGGAAAATTCCATTAGATTATTCCAAAAACTACCATTTCTATAAATACTTTCATGACAATTGTTCTGATGAACTGTCCTTTGTAGTGCCTGGATTTTATAAATTTAAGCGCAGATCTCAATCTGAGGACAGGGCAGAGGATTTTCGATAGAGTTGGATGATATTTCCAGTCAACATCATGTTTGGAGTGATCACTATTGATGGCGACGTTATGCCTCCATTCATCCTCCCACAGGGCCACAGATTCAAGACGGAGGCCTACATCAAGTGCCTTGAGAAAGTAGTGCTGCCTTTGGTCAAGAGGGTGGCTGCTGGAAGACCCTATATATGACAACAGGACTCTGCACCATGCCACACAAACAGGAGAACCCAGTCATGGTTGTCAGACAATTTCCGCAATCACATCACCCCTTACATCTCGCCACCTAACTCCCCAGACTGCAACCTCTTTGATTATTATGCTTTGGGTGCAGTGAAGCGAAAGACCAACAAACTTCTTGTAATGCCAAAGATGAACTGAAGGCGTGGATTATGGTAGCATTCACAAACTTAAACAAGGAAACCGTCCAAAAGAATTGCAATAGGCCCCTGACGGCACACACCCCGCAAGGACTCTAGCATGAGATATCTCGAAAGCCTTCGACAAGGTGTGGTACAAAGGTTTTCTACACAAGCTTACCAGCTATGGAATCACTGGAAGGACTTTTGTGGGAAATTTGTCCCGGCTTTACCAATGAAAGGGTTAAGGTTAAAGGTGACAGAATCGATAAAAGCAGCAACAGCTTGAAAGTTTAGAGCGGACAATTCTCTCTTTGAGGCGGAAGAATAAAAACTCCTGCTCGGAGTGAGACAATAGAAAAAGAAAATGTTTATTTACATACACAAAAAAGGCAAAGGGATATACACAAATATGAGAGAAAGAAAAGAAGAAAATTCCTTTCACTTAAAGGAAGAAAGTGTTCATATAAAGGGTAACTCAAAATATTTCTCTGAGCGCCTAAAAATTCTTTAAGCAAGTAAATTGTTCTTAAAGCGTTGACATTCACATAAGATTTCTACGGAGCTCCTGTTGAAGGCAAAACAATCGGAAGAAACCTAGTAAGTTCGTAGTAGAGGAAAATTCAAGGTCCTACGAAGCAGATCTCGAATAGTTTTAGTAAAGGCCCAACGTTCTGTCTTGTGAGCCCAGCATGTAGATTTCCTTGAAACAGGTTCTGAAGATGACTGGTGTTACTGTCGCCGACCTGATGTTATCACAGACGATGTCAAATGCTCACTGCCAAAGAGGCGCATATTCTCGGTATTTCTCGAGATTAAAACTCTCAGAAATATCGGAAACGTTTCCCTCTAAAATTGCTCTACACTTTCCTGGCCCTCTCATTCGTCAGAAAATATATTCTTATCTCTGATAAGAATCAAAGTTTTGGGGGCTGGTTTTGGAAACAAGAGTCCAAGTTGGAAGCGTTACCTCCGACTTTATCGCACCATGGTCAAGACAGGGTGGTCAAATTCATTTTATATTTTCATATACGTACACACACACACACACACACACATACACACACACACACACACACATATATATATATATATATATATATATATATATATATATATATATAAGTGAACA
This sequence comes from Acanthosepion pharaonis, assembly GCA_903632075.3. NCBI lineage: Eukaryota > Metazoa > Mollusca > Cephalopoda > Sepiida > Sepiidae > Acanthosepion > Acanthosepion pharaonis. The sequence continues at coordinate 1,777,825 of CAHIKZ030003464.1, read as the reverse complement.
TTGAAGTCAACACTTAGATGTTTCATGCTAGACGCAATCGTCAGGCTTGATGATTGCGTCTAGCATAAAACAGTCTGTCACCTCTGAGTGTTGACTTCCATGTTCACTTTTATATTTACACACGCTCTATCTCTGATATTGAGCACTTTATTTCATAAATACAGCACACCTTGAGACTATATTTCTTCATATATATATATATATATATATATATATATATATATATATTTGCATGCATGTATGTATAGTGAAAAGGTGATGAAAACAGTGTTAATATATATGTTTTCTGGCATGTATAATTTTGTTCACAATAAAATTTTTATATATGTGTGTGTGTATGAGAGAGAGAGTGCAGGTGTTCATATTTGTGTGCGCATCCCTGTATCTATACATATGTATGTGTGTGTGCGCGCGCGCGTGTGTGTGTATGTGTGTGTGTGTGTGTAAATTGGTTGTTTTACTGATGAAGTATTCGAAACAACATCTGTCAAGCCCCTTTAAAGTCTTTAATTTTTTTCTGTTTTTAAATCGAATTGATATTTCCAACATAAAAGACTAAATCGAAATCAAAATAGAATTTAACAGCGAAAAACAAACCAATCAGAATCGACTTTCACAATCGTCTTTGTTCCTGTCAAATATGTGCATCAATTCTTCAACGAATCACTTCGATTTTGTTTTGGTTCAAAAATAATTCAAAACTTCTCAGAATCCTTTTGTTTCGGATTCACTCCATCACACACCATTTATTATTTTCGACTGAAGATACCAATGCCACCATTGGCGTGGCCTATCGATGCTGATCTTCTTGATTTATAGACCATCAAGTCGAAAGTTATTTGAAAATAAAAATGGTTTTTCATTACGAGGGCATATTTTACCAATATGGCGGATGGATAATATTTAGATACGATTTTCTTTTACAATGCTGTCAGATAAAAAGGAAGAAAAGAACATCAATAAAGTCGAACTGGTAAAATGGTTGTATTTAAAAAGGTTGGTCGGCAAAAAAAAACAAATTGTACTTTAGTACTTTTCGTTCTTATGCGTATGGCCAATTAGAGATCACACACGCACAGATAGACACGCATACACAGACACACACACACATACATAATATATATATATATATATATATAAAACAGTGGGGGGGAAACAAATATTTAATTTATTATATTTCTTACAAATGAATAAAGATACTTATCATGTAATTAACTGTACATAGATGCATAATAAATAAATATGCATATAAAACGGAAAAAATTGATTTAATAGGAATAAATCCCATTTAGCCATTTTAATGGGTTAAAAAGTATTCGTACAATACAAAAAAAAGAACACATAATCTTCATTTTATACTTTATAGAATAGCCATTATTCCCTTCTATTTGAGAACTAAAAGAGGTTGGTTGCTGTAGCAACCAACCTCTTTTAGTTCTCAAATAATGATTTGCAAATTTTAATTGTTTTTTTTATTCCATTCTTACTTCCCAATGATAACAGTGCGATTAACACACGACGTCGTTTAACGAAACACAAATTGGCCTGTGCAACTGGTCATGCTCAGGAAAAAGCAGTCCCGGTGAAAGTGAGAAATGACTCTGATTGCTGTGAGGCGTTAAAGTGAAACAATCCTGATAATACATACACACACACACACATATATATGTATATATATATATATATATATATATGTATATATATATATATAGAGAGACACACATATATGCACACACACCCATACACACACACACACACACACACACACACACACACACACACACACATATATATATATATATATATATATATATATATATATACCATATCTGCAGCTGCCAAGTCCTTTCTTACTTCCCACTGAGGACAGTGCGATTAACACACGATATCGATTAGCGAAACACAAATTGGCCTGAGCAGATGATCATGCTCGGGAACGAGCAGCCACGGTGAAGATGAGAAATCAATCTGATTTGCAGCGGGCCTTTAAGCTGAAACGGTATTGATAATACATATATAGATACCATATCTTCTGCTGTCCGGTCTTTTCTTAGTTCCCACTGATGACTGTGCGATTAACACACGATATCGATTAGCGAAACACTAATTGGCCCGAGCAGATGGCCATGCTCGGGAACGAGCAGCCACGGGGAAGATAAGAAATCACTTTGATTTGTAGTGTTCCTTTAATTTGAAACATCTCTGACGAATGCTCTAGTAATATTAGTCCTGATAATCGATCCACTCGAATCGTCCCCCTTTCATCAAAACTCCTCCATTACCGAGCAAGACCCTAAACATTCACCTATTATAATGAATGGTTGTTCTCTCAATGAGGTTCCTTGTCTTGAACGCCTAATGAGAGTCATCCACCTCAGACCTCAAGTGGAACTCATAAATACAAATCATCGTTATAGATGATGGGAATATTGTCGGTCCCTTCTACCAATCCATTAAGTACCTGAAAATGAGAAAACACATTGATTTAGGGTCGACCTTCAAGTCCAAACAGTCCTGATATTCCATCCACTCAATTCTTGTACCACTCTAGTAAATTACCTGACTGTTCCTGCTATGCTCTATCTTTGCAAGAGTCAGATCCGACCAAAAATGGATTAATGTTATCATGTCTGCAGCTACCCGCTCCTTACTTTCTTTCTTCTCAGCCATGACAGAATTTAGAAGCGTCTTCGCGATTTTGTGATTAATTAATCACAAAAAATCGCGAAGACGCTTCTAAATTCTAAAAGTAATTGATTGTTTTCTACTTTGCAACCCCTAAACCCTAATATATCATAAAGGTAACGTCGCCATATTCTCACCTCTCTATCTCTTTTACCGTGGCAAATATTCCGACGAGGCACATTCGTTAGGTCCACCCGTTCTGACCTTCACGCCTAGAAGACCCACCGTACCACTAACAATGGGACGAACCATTCGCATTCTCTTCCTATTCTTTTAGCAAGATGGCAGATCCATTTGGAAAGCTTCTTCCCAAGAACGGTTACTTCGTAGAGCAGACTCCCGAGAGGATGCTTCTCCTACCACTTAAGGCCATATTGTGTTAAAAAAAAACCCCGGCTCACGTACGATCACCGAAGTTAAGCACCGTCGAGCCTGGTCAGTAACTAGATAGGTTACCGCTTAGAGATAGAAGGTACTCTATGATTGGGTGTGCAGGAAGTGTAACGACACGAAATAGAAATCGTAGAGACAAGTTCTAATTCCAGTTGGGTTCGTTGTATTCAAATACGCAAAACAAAGCCATCAATCACTAAGTACCCGACACTACAATCTTAAAGTCTATAGTTAACAGTTGTTTTTCTTATATATCCTTATAAACTGTACTGCTTACTTTTTATTCTTATCGCCATACTCTACCTTGAGTGACTCTTGGCCTTTTATTTGGTGAACAATTACTAAAAAAATATACTTTAGTCCCCATAATATCACAATTTTTACATAAAACACTAATCCCATATTTGGGGAACTAGAAAGAAGTAAAAAAGTACTCAATTAATACCCCAAATGTTAATTTGCAAGAGAAACGATATTCATAAACAAAACAAGATGATTTTATTCGTACTATCCTCCTCATCTTTGTCGCCATATTTATTACAACGTTTCGGCCGTTGTACGCTCCGGCCTTCTTCAGGTGGTTGGAATGTCGAACTGAACCCTTTATTAACCTCACTGGAGTAAACTGTTCTAGTTCTACGTGCCACGTGCTGTGTGTACGCTATCCCGTGCAGCTACGGAAAGAAATATAAAGGGGAGACAGGCCGCCCCCTTAACGTAAGGCTTCAAGAACACCAGAAAGCTGTAACGAGTGGAAATGGAAAAATCTGGCGTGGCTGACCACATATGGAGAGAGAAGAGAGATCACCGCCCTCTGTGGGATCAGGTTGAGGTCATAGACAAAGAATACCAATGGAAAATTCATAAACTTAAGGAATCAGCACATATGTTAGGCCACAAAAATCTCCTGAGCCGACCAAGTATAGAAATGAATACAATATGGGAACCAGTAATAAGGAGTGCCAGAGAAAAGCGATAATAACAAAAATTGCAATATGAGCTCTAAGATTCTATTTGAATGTTGCGCGGACCGTATAAAATTCTTGAATTTTGAATTCTTGAATTCTACGACGTATGAATTTGCTTTACTCAAAAATGGCTCAAGTGGAACTCGTACATAAATTCCATCGCTAAAGTGTTTGGATCGGTTGCTTGTATCAGTGTAATGACCAAGTGATTTGCTAAGTGTAGCTTAGATGTGGCACAAGGCCACAAGTATTGTGCACTCAGTGAGGATCGGTCTCACTAGTAAAGATCTACGGAAACAGATTACCATTTACTAAGTGTAGCTTAGATGTGGCACAAGGTCAAAAGTATAGAGCAACCAGTGAGGACCGAACTCACTATTTAGTCGTAAGTGACTAGCGAGACAAGCTCGCTAACCATTACACCACGTCGAAGTGACCTAGTGAATTACTAATCGTAGCATAGATGTACCAGAAGGCCATTAGTATATATATTTCATCATGTACAATTACAAGTGCCACAAGGGCTAACATGGGGGGGTAGTTTGTCTTCTCCAGTTCAGTCTTAACTTAGCTAGTATCCCTCATATGATATTCCATTTACCAAAATATCACAATTACTCTTAATAGTTGCACCACAGACACCAAAATATCTTATTTACTTAGTCCTGAATATGATGACGAACTACAGCAAGGCCTCTGATCGAGAGACTGGAACTTCTGAGGGGCGTGGAATCGCTACTTAATTGCTGTTGTTCCCAGGTTCACCCTGACTCTCGGTGGTAGCACCTGTTAGGGGTCCCGGCTATGGGAAAATATGAACGCCCAAACAAAAACCAAGCACTATGAAAGTAGTAAAAATACTAGCAATACATTTTATATAAAATAAATTAACAACATTACTAATTTATAGTAAAATTTGCAACAATACCGATTTATAGCAAAATTAGCAAGGTTGCCTATTTATAGCAAAATTTGCAATATTACCTAACTACAGCAAAATTAGCAATATTGCCTAATTGTTGCAAAATTTGCAACATTACCTATTTATAGCAACATTACCTATCTAGAGCAAAATTAGCAATATTACCAATTTAGAGCAAAATTTGCAACATTACCTATCTATAGCAAAATTACCAACATTGCCCATTTATAGCAAAATTTGCAACATTACCTATTTATAGCAACATTACCTATCTAGAGCAAAATTAGCAATATTACCAATTTAGAGCAAAATTTGCAACATTACATATCTATAGCAAAATTACCAACATTGCCCATTTATAGCAAAATTTGCAACATTACCTATTTATAGCAACATTACCTATCTAGAACAAAATTAGCAATATTACCAATGTGGAGCAAAATTTGCAACATTACTTATCTATAGCAAAATTACCAACATTACCCATTTATAGCAAAATTGCAACGATACCAATTCATAGTAAAATTAACAACAATACGTTTTTGGAGCTAAATGGCGAACAATACATTTTATTTGTAGTTGAAGGCATACAATTGCGTTCAAAATATATTTCGTTGAAGCCATAAAATTGTGTTCAAAATATTTAGATTTCGGCATTAAATAACCCATAGAGATGTTGATATGCCGCTAAACAAAATCAACCAACCAACAATACATATTTATAGTAAAATAACCAACAATACATTTTATCTGTAGTTGAAGGCATACAATTACGTTCAAAATATATTTCGTTGAAGCCATAAAATTGTGTTCAAAATATTTAGATTTCGGCATTAAATAACCCATAAAGGTTGATATGCCGCTAAACAAAATCAACCAACCAACAATACATATTTATAGTAAAATGACCAACAATACATTTTATCTGTAGTTGAAGGCATACAATTGCATTCAAAATATATTTAGTTGAAGCCATAAAATTGTGTACAAAATATTTAGATTTCGACATTAAATAACCCATATAGGTGTTGATATGCCGCTAAACAAAATCAACCAACCAACAATACATATTTATAGTAAAATGACCAACAATACATTTTATCTGTTGTTGAAGGCATACAATTACGTTCAAAATATATTTAGTTGAAGCCATAAAATTGTGTTCAAAATATTTAGATTTCGACATTGAATAACCCATAGAGGTGTTGATATGCCGCTAAGCAAAATCAACCAACCAACAATACATATTTATAGTAAAATGACCAACAATACATTTTATCTGTTGTTGAAGGCATACAATTACGTTCAAAATATATTTAGTTGAAGCCATAAAATTGTGTTCAAAATATTTAGATTTCGGCATTGAATAACCCATATAGGTGTTGATATGCCGCTAAACAAAATCAACCAACCAACAATACATATTTATAGTAAAATGACCAACAATACATTTTATCTGTAGTTGAAGGCATATAATTGCGTTCAAAATATATTTAGTTGAAGCCGTAAAATTGTGTTCAAAATACATGTTAATGTGTTACAAGGCTGAGTGGGGTGGTAAACGCTGACTATCCTACACACAACTAATCCGACCCATACACTATAACAATTTCCTCACTTATCCCAAAAACTCATCTTTCTCCATCCAAGGCAATATACAATATATATAGTATATTATATACTATTATATTTCATTACTAGTGGTAACTCAAAGTACAGGCAGCCGAGGCGCTATCAAGGCAAAGGGCGTCATTATTCCGCCATGTCATGTATTTGTGGATTGTCCAAACAAAAAGGAAAAAATGTGGAAATAATAAATAAAATGAAATTAAAAAAAATAAACAAAATATTAAATTTCTTGAATCGACTAGAATTTTTGAGAATTTGTTAATTTCTTTCTGTTATGGCATTGTGATCAAACACCATAACAGAAAAATTAATGAACGGATGACGTGGGCATAATGATCGTTTGTGGCCAATGAAGAGAATTTTAGTTTGGTTTGGTTTGGTTTGTTCTGTTTTACAGTACATCAACCTCAATGGGTTACTTAATACCGACAGATTTTTTTATTGCCTGCAATATTTTTTTTCCAAAAATGTATTGCTGGTAATATTTTTTCTTTCAAAAATCTACTTCTGCTATTATTTTTCAAAAAATAAATGTATAGCTGGTAATACTTTTTTTTCAAAAATGTATTGCTGGTAATACATTTTTTTTTTTTAGCTGTATTGCTGGTAATTTTTCCTTCAAAGATTTATTGCTGGTAATGATTTTTTACAAAGTATTTCTGGTATTAAAACCTATTTTTAAACTTTCATAGTTTTTTGACCTCAGTTAACTATTTGCTCATAGGTGGGACCCTAACAGTTGCTACCACCCCGGGTCAGGGCGGACCTGCGAACGCCAGCAATTAAGAAGTGGTTCCACGCTCCTCAAAACCTCCTGGTCAGAGGCCTTGCTGTTGACATAAAAATTTAATGAGTATAAAATTCTATACATAAAAATCTATGGATGATATACAATGAGTGGGGGGTGGGGGTGAACCCAAAAACAAAGTAAAATATCAAAACAAACAAAATAAAGATAACTGATGTTAGCTGGACCCGTCAAACCCTGAAAAGAATTCAGAGAGGCCGCTGTATTCTGCCAATATATTTATTTCTGATTATACAGAAATTTTGGCACATGGCCGAAAAGGTGGCGGGGGGGGGAGGTTGATCATCTTTAACCATTTTAATCCTAGTTAATCCGACTCACGACCCATTCATTCATTACAATTTACTCATTCACCACAAGAATTTATCCATCAACTCTCAATCCTACATACACCAAAATACCATATATTCGCAAGAGACCTACAAAACACCCCAATGACATAAAAATTTAGAAGTTCATAAAATCCAAAAATATATAAAAAATTTCATAATGCATGAAATGATGGGGAGGGAATTAACCCAGAAACAAACTAAAAATGTAACCCAAATAAAACTAAAAAGAAAAATGTTCGTAGGACCCACCCACCCCTCAAAATAATAAGAGTGGCCGTTGTATTCTGCCAATAAGCAGAATCAAGATGCTCGCTCGATCGCTGGTGGCTGGGGAGGAGTAAATCAATTCCAGATGGCGGGAATATACCACTTTTTTAATCAAAAAATATCTGTCAATTTAATTATTGGATTTAAAAATACAATTGTGGCACAAGGCCGAAAGGGAAGTGTGGAATAAGTTGGTCATTATTGACTATCCTACACCTAGCTAATCTGATTCACTAAGCCAAGTTACCTTCCTTTATCCTCCCACGCTTAAATACTTTGGTCTTGTCCGATATCGTCATATGAAAATAAATAGCAGTGGAATTGCAACAACGACAACAGTAAATCCAAGATGGAGTCAGCTGGAAAATTTGTAATGTACTTTACAGCGCTTGTTCTATTTGCGTTATCGGTGATACTGCTTCTGGTTGGAGTCAATACTTTCTATCACTTTTCTTCCTATACGAGCGTTTTAAATTATCATCTGCTTTCTCCTGCAGGCGTCACGATTTTCTTTGGGTTGACTTTGATCAACGTATCTTTTCTTGGCCTGCTTGGCGTCTTTTGTCGCAGCTTTCTCCTGCTGAGCTTGTTTCAGCTGCTTCTGTTTCTTCTCCTCGTCTTCGAAGTGCTGATTGGGATTATCCTGGCTACGCTGCGTTACGGCACCTACCCACCGATTGCAACCGCCATGTTGAATTCCGAAGAGCGTTACAAAGGAAATACAGCCGTCGCTCGAGCTTGGAACGAAATCCACAGTCACTTCTCTTGCTGTGGAACAAGCCAGTACAACGAATGGTATCCATTCTTCGGCAATGGTACTGTACCAGATTCTTGCTGCATAAATTACTACACCGGATGTGGTCATTTGGCAGTTAATTTAACCAACATCTATGATACTGGCTGCAGTGCCACTATCAGAAACTGGCTTTCTCAAAATGATATAATATTTACAATTCTATTCTTGTCGATTATCGCCTTCCAAACTCTCTCCGTTTTAGTTACTCGGCGGTACCTTAAGATTCAAGAACAGCACGGCTTACTAAGAGAAATTAATTAATTCATATAATCTAAAACTTGTAACTTCTATTTACAGTTCAATGACTCAACTGGCTTAAGTGTTTCACTAATACCCGCTTTATAATTATATATATATATATATATATATATATATATATATATATATGACTTTTCTTAATTCCACAGATTTTTACAATTTAGACGTCATTTTGAGTGGATAGCTGTATTTGATTAGACGCTCTGTTTATTTATTAAAAGGTATACTTATTTTTGTCTACCAGCCTGACTGTTCGAGAAATCTTATAAGAGAAACAAAACGCACGCACTCTGCGGCCGTGAGGTTAAAGCACCTCAGATCTAATGACTTCTCCACCTAGGGGAACTCAGGTTCGGATCCTGTCGGAGGATCCGGATTTTTCTCTCTCTCTCCCTCTCTGAAATATTCAGGCCGGCAGACGAAAATATACTGTTTAATAAACGGAACGTCTACTCAAGTACGAGCATCCTCTAAAAATAGCGTTAAATAATAAAAATATATAGTCATTTAACAAATCGTGACTATTTTGTCTTGTCACACCTGTTCTGAAGTAGTTTACTGTTAAATAGTTTGTTGTTTTTTTTGTTTTTTTGTTTTTTGAGGGGAGGGGAACTCTTCGCCCCCCCCTCCTAAACTCCATGAAACCGAAAGTGTTTATAAAAACAAAATAAACGCTGTAGTTGAACTTTAACATTTTCTCTTCTAGTGCGGAAACACCCGGTGAGGACCAAATTTCAGACACTAGTAATAAACTTAACCCAATACTTGCCATGAGCACCATTTAACAATGTTATTCCTTTGAATTGCTTACATACATTGCATTTGCAGAGGTATATTTAACAACACTTAGCCTTTAAAATTATTATTAGCCGTAAGACACTTTCTGTCGTAATTTTACACTTCACGAGTAGAAAAATGACTATTTTTGAAAAGTATTTTATTTGTAATCAATATTTTTTTCTTGTACATTTTTTTTTTTTTTTTTTTTTTAGCTTCTATAAAACCGACAATGGTAACTAATGAAATTAAACAAAGGAATAAACTCCTAAGACACCTGTCTGGGCCAAAAATGCGCATTTTAAAAAAAAAAAAAAAAAAAAAAACTTGGCAGTTAATGGGTTAAATTAGCGAAGTGTTTGTCCTAACTTAATCTCTCACTTAGAGACAATTTATAATGTGTGAGAATGATAATTGTTGCGGGGAGGGTCTTAGTTTTTGCCGATGCATTTCGTCTTCTGACTTTCTCAAGGCAAACAATAAAAGCGAAATATTTTTGTTATACATGAAATCTAAAATTTCAAAAAGTCACTCCTACATAAGCCTTTTTCAAAAACATTTCGCTATTCATTGTTTGACTTAATAAGGTCAGACGAAACGAGCCGGCAAAACCTTTTTCTCCCAATTGTCTTTTTTATATCAATTTGTCTTAACAAAAATTATTCCGGGAATTTTTACTACACTTTATGAGTATATATTATAAACTTGTTTCAACAATTATGTCTTACTCGGTGAGAATCGAACTCTTGTTAACCATTACTTTATGACCAACATCTGTAGAAGGTGGGATTCTTTCTGACTTCATTAAATAAGGATAGCTAATTTACTACCCAATTAAAGACTTTGTTTCGTTGCCTGATTTCTAATGCAAGAAATCTTGGAGTCAAATTGCTATATTCTAACAACTACTTCAGTAAATCGAATTATGACGTCAATAACATCTTATTTCTCCAATGCCAAGTTGATACATTTTTTTTAACTTGACTCTGTAGAGGCTAACTCGACTCTTATTCATTCTCCCCCCCCCAACAACCAGTTGTTTATTAACTTCTATTGTCAAAGAACGACATTCCCCCTCTTCGAAAATCGTGTAATTGGATAATATTTTTATATATCTTTTGCTATTTCATGCGATAAATCTGTATTCCATTCAACTAGTCTGTCATTCGCCTCAAAATAATAAAACTATCTTGCTTTATAAATTAGATTTATCATGCTCTCGAAAGCAGGCCATCGAGCTTATATTAAACCACTGCGCGCGCTTTCCAACCTTTTGGTCTGACATATCGCTTAACGCTTTCAAACTCTTCGCAGTCGTTCTGCTCATATAAGAACTTTTTTTTTCTCTCCAAACACCGATATAGATTTTATTCTATAATGAACTTTAAATACTGTATAACCAGTCATTCTTCCTAGTCAGTGGTGACGAAAGGTGGTTACAGTCGGCACAAATGTGCCGGGCCTCGAAACCCGAGAGTCCTCAAGAAAATAACTGGGGTGGGTGTTATATATATATATATAAGTAAAGAGCAAAATTACGAATCGGTATTTTATTGAAAAAGAAAAAATACAAAGACTCCAACCCGTTAGAGATCAGCTTAAAAGTGTGACCCGGATATAAGAGATTTTCTCTGGTCCCAATTTAGAGCCTGTGTTAATGTATATATAATAGACCAAACCCGGATATAAGAGATTTCTCCGGTCCCGACAACTCTCTTATATCCGGGTTACACTGTACATACATATGGAACTCCACTTTTTCGGCATAAATTTTCGATACCTAAGTTTAAAATGAATTATTTAAAACGAAAAAACAAGATTTCATTTTAGCTTTAATTAAAAGTTTAATAATTAAATTTTATTTCCATTAATTAAACAATCCTGGTGCATTTCAAATAGAAACTATATACATTGGAATGTCAAATTTAATTTCGATTTCTTAAATTTTCTTAAAAACGGCCATTTTCTTAATTTTAAGAAATTTGTAAACAGACAAAAATTTATCGATTTTTAAAAATATCTTAAGAAATTTCTGACACGTTATTTTAGTAAAATTAGAAAATTTAAAGTTAAATTAATCTGATTTGAAAGAATTATTACTTATAGCTTAAAAAAGTAATACACAACCAATTATTAACGATATATATGGAATGTATTTTTTTTTCTTCATCGAAGCAAAATGCCTGAGTTCCTCAGTCTAAATCTCGTGCCAAATCACATTCGATCGCAATGGTTGCCAAGTAAGACACGCTCATAAAAAGTCTTGTAAGATACGCTAGATCGTGTTTGTTTCTCCCAGCATCTCATTTTCCGACCAGCGGGGAGGGGGAGATGTCTCAAAATGAGCAAAGTACCGGACCTCGGAGATTCTTTCCCCAGTACTGGTCCAAGTAAATAAATTTTATTGAATTCTTGTTCACAATTTCCCATTTGTCATTTTCAAGTCTCCCCACGAAAAAAATCTTTATATATGGCGCATCTATTGCGTATTAATTTTCCACCATTAATTGTTAGAAACAATTCGTTCATGTTGACGAAAGTAACGATTAACATAAAGTGGTTAACGTGATAACTTGGGTGTTGTTTTTTGGGTTTTTTTTTTACCAGGGACGTGCCTAATGTGGTTTACTGGTTAGCGGCTCGAAACGAGGTATCTGTTAGCCGAATTTAAAATCCAGTCCATTTCGTTCTATTCACTTTAGCGTAAATACCCTTGAGAAATGTATGAATCAGTTACTTCTCCCTGTTATGGGATAAATAGTCGGACAGACTGGGCTCTTCAGCCTTGGTTGGCAACCAGTCTATGAAGGGGCACTGTATTAAAACCGTATATCATGCCAGCGAAGCACAAGGTTTAAAATGTCTGCTGTCGATTAATCAAGCAATTCTGACTCTGCCAGCACCTTCGAGAATAATTAAAGATATCTTTCTTCCAACGCCGATATCTACTCAATATATTCTGAAGTGAGAGGTACACATCAGTTGTGATT
>CAHIKZ030003464.1:1677500-1755000 GCA_903632075.3 Acanthosepion pharaonis | reverse complement strand
AGTCACGTAGTCGGCGGTGGAGTAGTAGTTGAGCAGGGATAGCCCAATGTTTTGAATGGGCGTATTCCTGTATTGGAGGATGGCTCTTGCTGCACGGTTATTATCCAATGATCCTTGGGCTCCTGTGTTTGCCATTTACGATTCTCTTGGCTGTTTTGACAGCGAGCTCTGCTCGACCATTGGATTGTGGGTAACCAGCAGATGATAACCTTTGTTTAACAGCCCAGTCTTGCAAAAATTGCTTGAATGGAAGAGATGTGAAGGGTGGCCCCACCATCACTGCTGAGTTCCTCAGGAGCGCCGTAGGTTTGAAATATGTCTCGGCAAATCGAAATAATCCTTGAGGCATTAGCTTCTCCGTGGCTCAAGTGGTATAGATTCAGCCAGCCCGTTAACCTGTCAGCGCATGCTAAGTAACCATGGTTTCCAACATGGAAGATGTCCATGACGATTTGCTGAAGTGGCCAATCAGGAGATGGTGTCAAATTGATTGGCTCTTTTGGTTGACTCAGGGGCAATTTTTGAGCAGAACGTACAACCTGCTCTAATGTTACGAATTGAAGCATTCATCCCGGGCCAATAAACAGATTCATTGGCACGTGCCTTCATGCCAACTTCGCCTTGATGTGCAGAATGTAGGCTATGTAATATTTTTGCGCGTTGTGAGGTGGGGATAACAATTCTTTGATCTAAGAGCACTAACCCGTCGTCAACACTTAGGCGGTGCCTCACTTCCCAATATTCGCGGATTTCAGGTGCAGTGAGGATGCGCGTTCTTTGGAATCCGTTTTGTATTACTTCTATTAATTTTTTGTATTGCGGGTCGCTGCGTCCCGCCGTACGGATAACGTCTGGTGAGATGAGCTCCAGGTTGTCATTTGCACCGAATGTTGCTAATAAGGTTTTTTGATTTGACCCAGTCATCCATGTTGTCAGACTCTATGATGTCTGATTGAGAGGGTTCAGCAGTGAATACATTTAGGAGTGCCTGTGAGATGTCTGCTGGGTTACGAGAGACAGCATCGGAGGCTCTGTGCCATTTCCCAGGGCAGTGCTGAATGGTGAATCTGTACCTGAGGGTTTTCTCCTTTAACCTGAATAATCGGGGTTTTGGATTTTACTAAGGTCTCTATCTCCGAATAATCCTTTTAGTGGTTCATGATCTGTAACCACTATGAGATTCAGGCAACCCATTACAAAAATCCGACATTTTCCAATGCCCATGCAATTGCTGCTGCTTCTCCTTCAATAGGTGCATATCTGCGTTCAGCATCAATGCAGAATCTGCTACCAGCAAATATCAGGCGCCAACCTTCAGGGCAGCAAACTGGGGCTTTGTCAGTGGTGCATGAGCAATACTTCTGCAGAAGTAGGGAAGCCCATTCCGTCTTTGCTCCAATCTGGGGCAAGGCAGGTTATTCTTTCTTTTTGAAATGTTGCGATGCCTTTTCGGACTAAGTCAACTATGACCTTCTTTTGACTGCTGGAATGCATCCTCCAGGCTTTTATTCCATGTAAAGTGTGAGTCTCGTTTTACGAGATCACGAAATGGAAGCATGACTGGGCTTAGTGAATATGCCCAAGCGACTTGGTTGACCAGCCCAAACCATGATCTGGCATCGGTGAGTGTTTTTGGTATTGGGAAGCTCAATATTGCCTCCAGCATGGATTTAGAAGGGTTACACCAGAAGATGTTATTTGAGGCCCCAAACTGCACCGTGTCTTGGCAAAATTGGAATTTTTTTCTCTATTTATTACGATGCCGTTTTTTTGCACAATGGAGGAGAAAATCGAAGGTGTGAAAAAAGGCTCCTTCGATGTCAGAGTCATAGAGTAGGGTGTCATCCACGATTTTTACTTTGCGGGGATGTCTTTTATTACTTCATCATATCTTCGGGTGTAGGCATCGCCAGATGCTAGGTAACCTGTGGCATTCTCAGGTACATGAACCTTCCCCATTCTGTGATGAAGGTGGTGAGTGGCTGGGACTCTTTATCTAAGGGGATGGAATGATATCCATCAACAGCATCCAACACTGTTTTCTTTTTGTTTAGGTGGCACTTGTAGTGCTAGCTGGAATGGTGACCCTGTATGGTGTGTTTCCCGTTTGCACTGTGAATTCAGGTGTTGGTAGTCTATGGTTCTTCGTGGTTTGCCATTTTTTTTGCGGTAATTACCATAGTGCTACACCAATCAGCGGGCATGCCGACGGGTACTGGGGTTATGATACCCCTTTTCACATCTTCCCAAAGGGCCTGTTTTACGGGCTCTTTGAGTGAAAAACACAGGAATTGGGTTATGTCTGGCTTTGGGGACTGCTCCTTCTTTGAGGTGTATATGTGCAGTGGGGCCAGACATCGGTGGGAATTCACCATTGTTCTTGAACGCCGTTTCGGCAAATTGATTCAATAGCCAATTCTCGAGCCTATCAATGTTTTGTTCTGTTGGAAGAAAAGGGAGTTTTTTGGGGCGTGTTGGAAGTTGTCCCTCGACTTTTGCATTGTTTAGGGCTCACGTCCGATTTTTTATGTGCTTGTCGAGGGCATGTGTTGCATTGTTGTTTGGGGTAATATTGTAGTTGTTGGCTTCGGGAAGTCTTTGGACAGTATCCCTACATCAATGCAGGCTGCTTTGCTGAAGTATAGCCGCTGAATCTTTTTGCATATGTATAGGGCTTGTTTAGTTGTTCTTCCTTGGACGATGAATTCCACGGGGAGCCAACCCTGACATACAAGCGTAAAGCCTCCCACAGCTCGGACGACTTTTCTTGATGGAATGAGGTTGTCGATAGTGAGCCCCATATTCAGAAGGTGCTTAAGTCCCCGAGACATATGGTGGCCCCCACTGTCAGGAAAGATTGTCATCCTAGTGCTGTGATTTCTGGGGATATTCTTAATTTGTCTGGGATCCGGTTTTGGCGAAAATGGAACAACATATGCATCAATTTCCCTTATCTGGCCTGTGTCTTTAGACGTATACGTGCCTGTCGTTTGATTGAATGTGATGTGGGCGATAAGTGTGTCCATGGCGGCTTCATTAGCCTCTAGGCTTTTCCTGACCGCTTGAGCTGGTTTCTTAGCCCGGCATACCCTCGATAGGTGATTGGGCTTCCCTGGTTACTACATGTTTGTCCCCATGCTGGGCATTTTAGCCGGCGTGATTCAGTTCCTGAGGGTGCCATGCTGGTGGCTGCCACAACCTAAGCAAGCCTGGTGGTTTGGTTTAACATTGCAGTTGCAATAGGTGCTGGTACGGATCGCCTCGTTGGCTTGTGGTGTACCCTTCTGTCTGCGGTATGTTGATAGCCGAGCAGCAGCTGTATCTGAAAGCACTGGCCATTGAGGTTTGGTCCCGCAATGCTGATTCAAATGCCTCAGCATGACGGATATTTTGTTCAAGGGATTTAAGTGCCCCAGCTTTGGCCAGTAGGTCAGCCTGGAGTGTGTCATTTGCTATTCCACGGATGATCTGGTCCTTGATGTATATATCAGACAGGTCATGTTCACACGAGGGGCAGGTAAAGTTACAATCAACGGCTACAGCTCTGAGGCGGACAAGGTAACTTTGTATTGGCTCATCAGCATCCTGAGACATGGAGGCAAAAGCAAGGCGATGGACAATAGGACTTGACCTCTGGGTGACCAACACTTCTACCATGTCAAGTAGATTATCTGGATCAGTGGTAAAGAAGTCAGGGTGTGTGTTGATTATGGCATTTTGCACAGCCTCATCAGCACAATTGTATAGGTGAATATTAGCTTGGGAGTTTGGCATATTTGTCATCTTGGTAAAGACATCCCAGTCAATTCGGAACTTCCTGAATTGCTGTGGTGTCATCTCGAGATTGAGATGAGGAGGCTTGGCTGCTAGTGCCTGAATGCAGGTTGTCTGGGTGGTGGATTCCTTAGCCTGCTTAATGATACACAGGGCTTCTCCCATTGATGTGACTCCCAGCTCCTTAAGCATAGATCGATCCAGCATTTGAAGGCTCTCGATTGTCAGCTTCGTCCGCAAACCTTGTTGCATGAGTTTTGGCCGAGTCGGTGGATATGCCTGCTTCAATGAAGAAGAGTTCCCAATTTTCAGGTTTCATAAATCCTGTTCGCAGCGCCATGTCGAACAATCACGTGGTCAAGATAAACACTCAGTTGTGGAGCAAGCTGAGTGAAGAACTAATTCAACATTGAGACAGAGAGCTATTTATGGTGCAATGGAGCATCTCATTATGCTAAAGTGGGATAGTCCATTGCTTGGGCTGTGATTGGCTGCTGGTACCTGAGTGGAAGTATTACTATATAAATACTAGCATGATTTCTCAGTTTGCAGGATATGTATTAAGTTACAACCTGCTTTATTTTTGTCTGCCAGCTGGACGCTAGTTGGAACTCTTACGCCGGTAAGTGCTTTTTATTATTGTTATTCTACAATCTTCTTCTTCTATATAATAAATGCGAATGTCGGTGTGTCACTGTGCCACACTTTTTCGGTTAAAGGAACAGGACTCTCAAACTTTCAATAGCTCATCTTCTTCTTCTATATAATAGATGCGAATGTCGGTGTGTCATTGTGTCAAACCTTTTCAACATTACTCCTAGAGGGCGTAGTCCAACATATTATACCATTTTCGAATCAGGCTGACTCCGTGAGCAAATTAAAAACATGCTCCCGGCCGGATCCGGACCCGCAATTCTGAAATTTTGGATTCCCAAGTTTTCATTACTGCGATTGTTTTCGGCGATTTTTATACGTGATTTTTGGCGACGATATTTACTTTTTTTGTACGATAACAATTTCATAACTTGGAAATAAGTTTGAGTAATCGAAATTAAATGCGAAATCCAGCGAAAGTCACCCATGAAATAAAAATAATTGTTTGTACGGAAAGTAAGGACCTACGTACATCAAATTGTCTTTAACACTAGGATGGCCAGCTCCTTTGACATCTTTATTTACATTACGCCGTGAAGTCTTTTATATATTTTTAGTAATTACTATTCCACAATTTGGTTGCATAGTAACTGTGAGTTTAATCCCTGGACAAGGTAGTTCAGACTTAGACTCAGTGGGAACAGGGTGAACAATAACTGAACAGTACTAAATAAGAACAAGACGAGATATCCCGAGACATAGACGAGACTTGACGAGAACAATCTACTCCTGTAGATTAAATAAAGGGTTCAGTTCGAAATACTGTGAAATTTATCGGAATCACCAGACACCGGAAGAAGGCTGGAGTGAAAAACGACCGAAACGTAGTGATAATAACAACAAAGACAGGGATATTAGTTCGAATGTAAACAAGGTCAATAAGTACAGAATAGACAAATAAATCCCAGAAAAAAAATTGAAGAGTACAAACGCTGAAACATTATGAATAAAACAACAAAGATGGGGATACTTGTCTCAGAAAATCAATGTATAATAGCAACCAAGAGGTTATTAGACTAATAAATCTGATATCTGTTGAATAAATCCTACCCTAGATATCATAGATTATATGACACGTTCGGTGGAAGAGGGGCGTATTCAACATTTGATAATTTTGCAGCTATACGTGCTTAAAGGTTTTAGGCAGTTTTGATCAACATTTCTTTTCGTGGTTAGCCGTAAGGAAGTGTAAATTTAGGACTACCTTACACTTAAGTAAAATAATAACAATAATAATGATATTTAAGAATTTATTACAGGAAATATCAAGTTTAACGGAAACATTGTTGACAAATAAATAAAAATAATATAAATGTTGATGCTATATTCGATTTGTTGTTAGGTATTTTTCATTTTCTCCTTTATTATAGGCAGCATTTTAAAATACTTTGGTTAAGTTTCCTAAGTTGAACAAACTGGACCTATTTTCTTTACGCTTTATTACCTCTCTTTTCTATTGTTGTTTTTAGATCGATCTCTTCCAGAAGAAGACCGGAGCGAACACCGGCCGAAACATTCCACGTGCCATGTCTAATGGATGTCAGTTATCAGTTATCTGACATCCGATAGACATGGCACGTGGAACTAGAACAGTCTACCCCAGCGAGCGTAATAAAGGGTTCAGTTCGACATTTCAACCCCCTGAAGAAGGTCGGAGCGCACAACGGCCGAAACGTTGTGATAAATATGGCGACAAAGATGGGGACAATAGTCCGAATAATGTAAATAGTGTAAAAATCCTTTTCTTTAATAATTAGCAAGTGTTAAGTCAAATTTATATACGGAGCAATGTCAGATGTCTCGTGGGTCGACAGGAATCTCTCCTCACCATTATTAAGCGTCGGAAGATCCATAGTTTGGCCACCACATGGCATAACAGCCTCTGCAAGACCATCATGCTGAGCACTGCTAAAGGCGAACGCAAGCAGAGAGGGCAACGCAAAGAGCTGGTAAGACAACATCAAAGAGTGGACGGACATAATACCGGAAACCCTGAGAGCCATCGCCAACAGATCATTCTGGAGACGGTTGTCTGCTTCTTCTGTTTTTAGGTCCCCAACGACGATTGAAAAAGTCAAGGGACTGATGATGATGATGATGATGATGAAGTCAGATTTTCATGATCAGTCAAATAACTTTCTGAATAACTCTGTCAATCATCTACTGCAAGGAAAGTGCATTCACTGTGTCGTGCCAGATTTTTTTTTTCTGGTCAGAGTCTATCTTCCACATTTACAAATCTACCATTCGCTCATGCATTGAATACTGAAGCCATATCTGGTCTGGTGCTCCTGTTATTCATCTCGAGGTTCTCGACAAAATCCGAAGAGGGATCTGCAATGTAATCGATCCTGACCTGGCATCTCGACTTCATTCACTTTCTCACCGATGTGACGTAGTTTCCCCTCTGTCTTTTTACAAATATTTCCATGGTAACTGCTCTGACAAGCTTGTTTTCCTTGGTGTCCCGACTACATGAATTTAAGCGTGCTACTAGATTGGCATTTAGGTCCCACCCGTTTACTGTTGAAATAGCTACATGCATCCGCTACTTTT
The DNA here is from genome assembly GCA_903632075.3 of Acanthosepion pharaonis. NCBI lineage: Eukaryota > Metazoa > Mollusca > Cephalopoda > Sepiida > Sepiidae > Acanthosepion > Acanthosepion pharaonis. The sequence goes on along the minus strand of CAHIKZ030003464.1, from coordinate 1,748,016 downwards.
AGTCCAACAGTTTTCTTTCTCGCACTTCCAGTCTGTGGGACTCACTTCCGTTTTCTTGGTTCCCTGATAATCACATTCTTCAAAAATTTACCGTATATACTCGCGTATCATTCGACGTTTGAAGATCTAGTTTTGAATCTAATTTGACTACAGTAAATTGATATATAGTTTAGTCAACAGCGTAACCAGGGCCAATAGTACATATGCTAATTTTAAGTCTCGTGTATGATGCGACCCCCTTAAAATTAGCTTCAAAATTAGGTCTTCAAAAGTGGCATGATACGCGAGTATATACGGTAAATGCAACGTCAATCGCCATCTTCTATCTGCTTAAATCCCGTTCAGTTTTTGTCCTTTCCTCAAACCTTCCTATACTAAGTCTTCTCTCTCACTTTCACTACCGGTAACCCTTTGCGTACTAATAGTACTCCTGCCTTGATAGAGGTGAAAGGATTTTTAAAAAGTACCTACAAAGAGTTTTTTAGTTTTAATCATAGTATTTATACGAATTATAAATTAACCTAAAGACTGTTTGTAATAAGTGTGGTAGTCAAATACAATGACACTAGTTATCTACTGTCTTCTTGATTTCTCTCCTTTTATTGTTCTCCCTCCTTAATAATGTTTCTCTTTTATTCTTATTATTTCACACTCAGTAACCCCTTGTACCATAGTGGCTTTATTGCCTTACTTGGGGTGAAATGATTTAAAAAAAGAAAAGAAAAAAAGGAACATAAGCAAAGATTACAGTAACTTTCTTATTCATTGCTTGGAATGTGAGAAAAAAGTTGAAGAAGAGTCATATTTTTTTTAATTGGTATCACTCCATGCAAGGCAATAAAGCCACTAAGGCACAAGAGGTTATAGGGTGTGGAAGAATTAGGAACAGAAACATTAATAATAAGCGGGAAGAGAAAAGAGTAATCAGGAGGACAGTAGATAGCAATTGACATTGCATTTAAATCTTTGCATGGCAATAGAGCCACTAAAATACAAGGGGTTACAGGGTGTGGAAGAATTAGGAACAAAAACATTAATAATGAGCGGGAAGAGAAAAGAGTAATCAGGAGGACAGTAGATAGCGATTGACATTGCATTTAAATCTTTGCATGGCAATAGAGCCACTAAAATACAAGGGGTTACAGGGTTTGGAAGAATTAGGAACAGAAACATTAATATTGAGCGGGAAGAGAAAAGAGTAATCAGGAGGACAGTAGATAGCGATTGACATTGCATTTAAATCTTTGCATGGCAATAAAGCCGCTAAAATACAAGGGGTTATAGGGTGTGGAAGAATTAGGAACAGAAACATTAATAATGAGCGGGAAGAGGAAAGAGTAATCAAGATGACAGGAGATAGTGGTTGAATTTTTTTGAAGATGGCTGGAAAGCATAGAAGCAGAAGAGAGTTCCATAAGCGAGAGAAGAAACTATTTGCATAGAACTTACGGTTACATCTAACCATCTCAACTGTAAGTTGATGAGATCTTGACACCAGACTAGTACTGCACTTAAATTAATGAAGTCTAGGTATCATAATGGAGAGCACTATTTATTTGTAATATTTACAAAATGTGACACAAGGCCAAAAACGGGGAATGGGGAAAAGGACCGTCTTCTTCTCTCTTAACGTTAAATTTATCTAGCTACAAACACTGAACCAAACATACAACACTATTCCTAACACCAAAACAACGCATTCTTACTTAGCATTCTTACTTCGTCCAGCATAATAGCTCAGAATCTGCATGAAGTTCAAAATAACGGAGAAGCCCGTGCCGTGGCACTAGACATCCCCAAAGCATTTGATAGGGTTTGGCATGCCGGCCTTCTTCGCAAACTCCAGGGTTATGGCATTACGGGTCGATTATATAACCTAATACGATCATTCCTGTCAAACCGTGAATTGAAGGTCGTTCTCAACGGATTCTCCTCCAGTTCTTATCCCACGAACGCAGGTGTTCCTCAAGGCTCCATCCTAGGCCCCACTCTATTCCTTATCTACATAAATGACCTTCCTGACGCCATAACTTCCCAAGTTGGCATCTACGCGGATGACACCACAATTTATTCCTGCCTCAAAAACAAATCTAGTCTCGCTGACAAAACTCACCTGGCCGTGCGTCTCGAAAAGGACCTCCAATCGATTGTGAACTGGGGCAGGAATTGGCTGGTTAACTTTAATGCTTCAAAAACAAAACTGCTCTCTATTAATCACCTCAGAGAACCTTCCCTGCCCTCCATTAGAATGTCTGACGCTCAACTTCTCGAGAGCAACTCTCTGCGACTGCTCGGTCTCACGTTGACGGCTGACCTGAGATGGAATAAATACATCGAGTCAATTGCCTCGTCCACCGCAAGGAAAGTTGGCTCCCTGAGCCGCGCCAGGAAGCTTTTCTCCCCGGAGTCGATCCTCCAGATCTACAAATCAACAATTCGTCCTTGCATGGAATTGAAATGCCATATATGGTCTGGTGCCCATTCTGTTTGCCTCGGGGTTCTTGATAGGCTCCAGAGGCGGATATGCAATATAATTGGCCCTGCTCTGGCATTTCGTCTACAGTCACTTTCTCACAGACGCGCCGTCGCCTCCCTCTGTCTGTTCTACAAATACTTTCATGGAAATTGCTCCGAGGAGCTGCATTCGCTGGTTCCCAGACGTCATGAGTTCCTGCGCCTTACGAGGCTGGCATCCCGCTCTCACCCCTTCACTGTCGAAACTCCTAAATGTAGCCGTCTCTTCTACTCCAATAGCTTCATGTCTCGCACCTCTCGCCTGTGGAACTCCCTTCCCTATTCCTGTTTCCCTGTGAGCTATAATCTCCTGCTATTCAAGTGTAATGTCAATCGACATCTCCAGTTCCCTTGATCTATCCACTACCCTCGTCCTTTCTTCTATCACTCCAATCTGATCTTGCTCTAAATTTACTGTAACCCCTTGCGTCCTAGTGGCTTCCCGCCTTGCTTGGGGTGAAATGCTTAAAAAAAAAAGAAGTCCTAACTAGTCCCTTTATGTACAATTCATTGTCTGTGAAGGTGGGGGGAATAAAACAACAATTTAATTCTCCTCCCCGTCATAGTGGATAGCTCATCGGAACAATTTCTGTAACAGAAAATTACTATAATAGAAAAGGCAAAATTGGGAAAGCGACTGAAGCCGAGCTACCAGGTCAGGACCAATAATATTGCTGATTTTTTTTTGAAGTTTATCAAGGAGCTCAAGGTAAATAGCAGGAGCACTGGGCCCTATGTGGCAGCAATATTCTAAGCATGGATGAACGGTAGACTTATAGATATGTATGATAGATTTTGGGGAGAAAAATGAAACCAACTTCTGTTTACAGATAGTTTTTAAAAATCACACTGAAAATAAAATGAAACCTATTTTTGCATATTTTAATTTTTTAAATTTTTTTCTTATTTTTTCATTTTTATTTATCCTATACAAAAAAAAAACGGAAAGATTGTTGCTAATTTATCAGCCACTATTGGTTATTTAATGACGAAATCTAAATATTTTTACATAATTTTATACTTTCAGGGTAAAATGTATATTATTTTAAATATACGCCTATTCGCGGTTTTGCATATTCTTTAGAAAATATGTACGTGTTTTTCTGAAGAACATATGTACAAATTATTCGCTGAAAATTTCCTCGATTCTCGTATTTTTTCGATATAACATATTTAAAATATTCTTGTATTATTTTCCTGTTATTTAAGTGACTTAAAACATATAACAGTCCATTTTTATGGTAAAAATTGGTAGAATTGTACATCTTCATTGTAAAAAAAAAACAAACACTAAAACATGCGTAGTGTTTGGGCTTTTTTCTTTGTTAGGGGTTGCGGCTGGGGTCTTAAAATTGATTTATGCTGAGTCTGGGGGCATCATCACAGTTCTGTTTTTAGAAAATGTTTTAAACTTTATATTTTATGTCTTGTTACACATATTTTATACAGTATTTTCAATGGTTGTATCGATCTATGCGTAATTAAAAACAGTTATTTTACGTATGAAAGAAAATTTACGCTAAGTGTATGATCACCAATACTATTTTTCAAAAATGTTTTTAAAAGGGTCTGAAATGTTTCTAAAGTGTTTAGGATGAAAGTTTAAGACATATAGAGTTTTAACAATCGAAATAGGTAATTATAAGCATTTTTAGGGGGTATTTGCGGATTCTAACTATCCGCGGCCAGTTCTGGTCCCTAACCCCCGCGAATACGGGGGACTCACTCTAAATCAAAATAATTAAAGGAATTTAAGGTCTAAATCATGATTAATCTAAAATAGACTCAAAGAAAGAAACAATGCTTCACCTTTGTCGCTTTATATTCATCCGTTATAGTTTGTCAAATTCTACCAATATTTTAAATAAGATTTAAGTACCACAAATAAAGAAAGAGTTTCCACTAAGATCAATTCTCTAGTGTATATCTTTGAGCAGCAGACATAAAAATACTATTTAATATTTATTAGATTATCTCGATATTATTTTTGAATTGTACAGATCACTTAAAATTCGATTTGAAAAAATGTATTTGCTCTTTTCGTTTCGTTATGTCTAATTTGGCAAAGTTTCGTCTGCCAAGAGACAATGATGTTAGTCAAAATCGGTACATATAAGCACTTTTAGGGTGGCTGGGTTACAATTATTCGCGGATTCTAACTATTGGCAGCCAGTTCTGGTCCCTAAACAATCCGCGAATACGGGGGACTCACTGTATAGTTTATAGATCATAAAATGTGTCGCTGGTAATTTCACTACAAAAATGTATTGCTGGCAGTTTTACTATAAAATTGTATTGTTGATTTCTTTTTGGGGCGGGGTGGGGTAACTATTTGCCCATAGCTGGAAACCTAGCAGGTGCTACCACCCCGGGACAGGGAGAATCTAGGAACAACAACAATTCAGAGGGGGTTCCACGCTCCTCAAAACCGATCAGAGGCCTTGTGCCGGATGTAGCTTATTGTCAAACCCTAGACAAAAAAACAAAAAAACAAAAAAACATATATATGTTTGACGATCCGTTTAGATGAAACCTAGGTAGGTTTGCCTGACTCCTTAGGATTATTGCTCTACTTTGTGTATTGAGCACTTTATGTAGTTGCCCTTTACTCGTTTGGAGGGTTTTTTCTTTGAACTTTGAGCTTGACCTCTGAACGATTGTTTTCGCTTTAGTTTAATGTTCTTGGTTCTTTTTTTTTTTTATTCCTCATTTTTCCTTGGGTATTGATTTGTTCTACTAAAATCAAACTGTCCAAGGTTTTTCAACAGTACCACCATATATATATATATATATATATATATATATATATATATATATATATAAATAAATATAAATGACAATAGGAAAACTTTATAGTTATTATGGACGTGTTTTGTCCAATGTGGATTTTCTCAAAGCAAAAAAAAAATGAATTAAATTAAAGGTAATAATAACAAAAAACAGAATGTTCTTAGCAACTGGAGGAATGTAGAGAACGCTATTTTCATATTGTTAACTGAAAATAACGTCAGTTATTGTCACGTGTGGAGAATAGTGTCTTTAGGACATTCTGTTTTTTGTTATTATTAGTTAAGTTTCTTCAATTAAATTCATTTCGTTTTTTGCTTTGATAAAGTCCGCATTGGACGAAACACGTCAACAATAACTACAGTTTTCCTATTGTCATCTATATTTATAAATATTGTCTTTTCCACAGGTCAACTCTGAGAAATTTTCATATAGATAGATAGATAGATAGATAGATAGATAGATAGATAGATAGATTACTAAATTTCATCCAATACAAGGCTTGAGAGCCACTCAAGGTACATGTTTCCAGTTGAGATGGTTATGATGATGGGGAGTGAAAACCGATAAATGGATGAATTATCTTATTTAACCTTTAATTATAATTCGGTTGCTATTGATTCCGAGACATCGAATTGCATTTTTCTAGTTGCCATGGTTTCCAGTTATTAACCTAATAAGCGAAAACCAAATCAATAATCAATGCTAATAGATAAATGTTAATTAAATTGTTTTTAATTGATGAACTTTTCCATTGTCCCCAGATGACGAGTAAATTTATTTCCTGTTTCAAGACTTACTAAAATATTCTCGATATTAGCATCGATACTAAGGATTTTGATCAGCAGTTATAAAACATTATAGAACATTATTATAGAAATTGTTTAATTCTTCCCCCGTTGCATGAAAAGGAAATTACTGTAATCCTGTGTGTATAAAACGCAGTTTTTTTCATCCAGTGTCGAAATGTCTGCGTCTTATACATTAGCTTAGAAATTAATCACATTTTTCCAGTATTCAAAACCGACTTTAGTGGATCCCCTGGAGTGTGGAGCGTGATGTGAAATGGCTCGAGAGCCCCAAATCAGTATGAGATCACAAGAGGCCCACTAAAATTTTTTAAATTAAGGACGTGAAATCAGGCAGATGAAAGAAAATGGGCAACAGTTGAAAATATTTAAGGTTAATACAAAATTTATTTATAATGCAGACCTGAGTGTTAGGGTTAGGGTCAGTAATTGAAGGGTGATCGGACTGGACGTGTCGATGACGGGAAATTGAGGTGTGGTTGTCCAGGTCGCGTCGATGGTTGGACTGGTCGCGTCGACGACGGGACGTTGATGTGCGGGCGTTCCGATCGTGTCGACAGTCGGCCTGGGCGTATCGACGGGAAGTTGAGGTGTGATCGGTCTGGTCTGTGCCGGGCAGGAACGTATCGGCGACGGGCAGCTGGTCAGTGTCGAGTAGGTACGTTATCGGCGACGGTGGCTGGTCAGGGCCGAGCAGGAACGGGAAACTGACGTTACGATGTAGTGCTGGCGTTGTGACGTTGTTGGTCAGACCCAGTGTCCGGTGCTGGCGTTGCATATCTGCTGGTCAAGTCCGATGTCAAAACCTCCCGTAGTATTATAACTGTAGTATACGGGAAAGGTCAAGTCTGGACGACATGGAGGCAGCAAGTAGGGACAGAATGCCGGGAGTCAAAATGCCCAAGAAGTAAGAATAGAAGTAAAGATATTTATTCCGTAACATACAGAATTGTGGCACAAGGCCAGGGGGAGAAAAGAGGAGGCTGGTCTTCATTAACTATCCTAGTTAATCAGATTCGCGACCCATTCAGTCATTACAATTTTCTCATTCACGAAAAGAACTTATCCATCACCTCTCGATCCTGCGTACACCAAAATACCGCATATTCACGGCTACAAAAAAAAAACACCCCTTGAGATAAAAATCTGATAAGAGTCCAAAATTCACCCCCTTTTTTTTGCCAAAATATATATGAAATGATGGGGAGGGAAAATAACCCAGAAATAAATTAAAATGTAACACAAAGATAAATCAAAATACAGTGAAACCCGGATATAAGAGACCCGGATATAAGAGAAACCCGGATATAAGAGAGATTTTCTCTGGTCCCAAATTAGAGCCTGTGTTAATGTAAACAAAATAGACCAAACCCGAATATAAGAGAAACCCGGATATAAGAGAATTCTTCTCCGGTCCCGACAACTCTCTTATATCCGGGTTACACTGTGGATGTCAGTAAGACCCGTCAACCCTTCAAAATAATAGGAGAGGCCGCTGTATTCTGTCAAAGGACAGAATCAAGCAGCACGCTCGCTAATGGAATGTGGAGGGGGTAAAAATAAATGACGAAATGGAAAAAAAAAACAAAGGCTGACCTAGCCGAGATAAAAATGGTGACAAAAACAAACCGGGGGAGATTGGGAAACTCGATATGGATCATAACAAAAAAAAACCTTATTCACATTAATTAGGAAAACAAAATAATGCTAACCTAACCAAGGGAGATTTCACAGGAAACCGCCCCGTTGTATCAGGGGACTTAAAAGAGAAAATCAAGGCGAGCCCCGTCCACACGAACCAGACTTGCCTCAGCCACCCACCTGTCGTTGAAATCTGTCGAAATCAAACGCTTTCGATCAGATCTTTACCCTAAGCTAATGCTTAGAGAAAGTAATGAGATGCTGAAATCTTGTGAGATGAACGTTATTCGTAACAATCAGATGCTGATATGAATCACGTTCATCTCACAAGATTTCCTCCTTTCGCGACGTCCATGGAGAACGGGGGCGATACATTGTCACACACGTACACGAGATCAATGGACACGAGCTGCTCGGAAGCGATGCGAGTCGTCAACTCGTCGATAGGCAGTTTTTTTTTGTTTTTTAATTCTGTTCTTACTGCGTTTCTTCTCAGACCTCGAATTTGGCGAGAAATCGACAGCTTAGATTAAGGGACACCAACAACAACCACAGGTCTCTCAAAATACTGACTATCTCAAAGAAAAATAAGCTACGAAAACTGAAAGTGTAGAAATGGTTAGGGAGTGTAGTACGACTAGGTTCGTAACAGAAAAGGAACTAAAACGTCATTAGATCAATTCTAAAACTAAATGAAATTAAATTACATAGTGTGTAGGGAAAATGATAAAAAGGTCAAGGTCGAAGCGTCCTATTTGTTCCAGTTTAGGAATGGCGGCTGCGATGGAACAAAATCGGATCAAATTGGATTTGTTTGTTTACGGGAGAAATAATATCTATCTAATGATGTATTGCAACAAAGGGAAATAAATCTTTCGTAAATAAAACCAAGAAAAACAAAGACGTTGATATTTATTCAGTTTTATTTCGCTTTATTTTCTCAATGTCTTCTACCCAAAGAATCATTATCACGTTTTCGTAATACTTACGAATTATAAAAGTAAACAATGTCTATTTAATTCCACAGGGGTTGATGACCACTTTTTCCACTCTAAACAGGGTCAGCCATGCCTGATTTCATTGTCTCACACTTAACTACAGTTTTTCGATGTTTCTCCAGCCTTACCTTTAGCGAGCAGCTGGTTTCACCATTTTACTCTTTACCACAACTGCAAGGGATGGAATACATGCCGTTCAGGGTCATTTTCTCATCTAAGTTAGCAGAGATTTCTCCGTAAGGTCGAGGTACTTCTGAATATTGTCATGCTGTCATGTGGAACGCGAATCTTTTCGACAAGCCCTTGACGTAAGGGAGACAAGCTGTAAAGTTTTCTGATCACCTTCTTCCTCGACAATTTTATTTCTGCCTACAGTCTGTTCTTTTATTGTTCTCACACCTTAGTGTTTTTTTTGTTTTTTTTCTCCTGGGTACCTTTTTAATTATTTACTTTTTTGTCATTTAACCACGGATTTCCGAAAATGGTTAGTTCCTTGGTGTCAGTCTCCCATGACGACTGAGCTACAACTGCACCACACCGCGTGCTACACACTCTCACCGAGTCAGGAGGGTAATGAGAGGGAGCAATAGAAGCAAGTTGCTGGCTAGGACTACTTTAAAAATTTTGGGATAACAAAACACCCCCCGCACAAAACAAAACACACGCTTCTTAGATAGATAGATAGATAGATAGATAGATAGATAATGAACTTAATCAGATAGATAGATAGATAGATAGATAGATAGATAGATAGATAGATAGATAATGACCATAATCAGATAGATAGATAGATAGATAGATAGATAGATAGATAGATAGATAGATAGATAGATCATCATCCTGCGACCTCAGCCGAGATTGAACTCACTACACCTCTCCAGTATTCCCTATCCGTCATAGCTCCTAAAAGATCTTCCTTAGGGATCAATGTATCACGTTTTATCCTATCTGGAAAGGTTAACTTGCGTGATCGATTGTCAGATGATGGGTGCCTCAGAGTACAAATGATGACACAAGTTCATCTGTGGCATGCACAATGCCCGGCGAGCTGGACACGTCTTTTGGGTAACTAAGGTTGATACTCGGCAAGTCACCATATATCATTTCTAGAGTTGGGTGGTTTCGCCATGAGAGATTAAGCACTCTTCTTAAAAGACGTGTATAACATCCATCTAAACGACGCTGTTGTTTTGCTGAGAGAGTCCAAGTTTCAGAGCCATAGAGTAAGATTGGCTCAATAAGTACGCGGAAAAGTTGGATTTTGAATTGACGAGCAAGATTGGATTTCCAGATCTTATCCATTTTGTTACAAGCAGTCCATGCTATACCTTTTCTAATGTTGAAGTCTTTCTCAGAGTTCTTGATGTGATCCTAAATACTTGTAGTCTTCGACACATTTGACGATGTTATCTGAGAGTGTTTTTGATCTCATGATTGTTGCGAATGTTAATTGGCATACACTCAGTTTTAAAAGTCATTTAGGTGAAGACCTGCACAGTTAGCTGCTGATTCAAGAGAAGAAAGGAGTGCTTAATGGGCACTAATGAGGTTGTCAGACAACAGTGCAATGTCATCAGCAAAATCAGCATCGGTGATGTAAAGTGCAGGATGACGTGAGCTTCTTTTTCTTTGATTGTGTCCACTGATATACGCATGATGTAGTCTATTACAATGATGAAAAGGAAAGGTGCTAGTGTGTCACGTTGGAGAATGCCAGCCAGAATATCGAAAGGTTCTGTTTCACCATCTGGGGTCATGACAGTGGTCTGTGTGTTGGTATACAATACTTTGATTGCTTCAATGATTTCTACTGGTATCCATAGAGTTCAAGAATTTCAAACATTGTCTCGCGGTTGACTGAGTCGAAAGCTTTGCTGAAGTCTACAAAAATAAGATCTGCAGTTTTGTTGCAGAATGTGATTTCCCCCAATTATTCTACGCAATGTGAGATTTGTCCAAGAGTGGAACGACCTGGGCCCAAACCATTTTTTGTTTTTGCGTAGAATGGGTTTAACTTCAGCGCGAATTTGATTCAGAAGAAGTTGTTATAGATTTCGCAGCTATAGGAAGCAAATCCGGGTATCGCGATAATTGGTTGGTAATGTCAAATCGCCCTTTTTGGGGATAGGGATGATTTGCGATCGTAGCCAGATGGTTGGTGAAACGTGGCTGGCCTTTTACATAATTACACAGATCAAGAAGTAATTGGTGAAAAATAGGGTCCTTCCACAAGATGACCGAATCTTGTCAGAACAAGAACTTTGTTCATTGTCTTCATCAGAACACATTTCAACTTTGCAATGGTGTAAAAAATGGTATGTTCAAAGCACTACTAATTTGAACTTTGGGAGGGACACGTGGTCTGAAAAGACTTTGCAGGATTACCAAGGAGGTTTTTGAAATGAAAGCCAGTTTTTCCAAACCTTTGCTCACGGCTGCCATCGACAATTGTTGGTGGAGGTTTTGATCCCTTTCCCACGAGTTCATTTATAGTTTTTCCAAGCTGCAGAGTGTTGTTGGTTGATATGAAGATGGGAAATATCAGTTTTTTTCCCATTTATATAAGATTCTTCTGCCTCAAGATAAGCATGATCGAGGGATTTTTTAGCAGCTGTTAACTTCTTATTGCTCTGAGAAGGGTGGCAATGGTACATCGATGAGAGTTTCTTGAGATTTTCTCGAGCTTCTGAGATTTTGATGCCTGAACTAACTGGACTTCTTCGTGATTTTGGTTTTTTGGGGAGCGTAGATAAAGCCACCTCCTCGTTGGCTTTAATCAAGTTTCCATAGATCAGGTCTATGTTCCTTGAATCTAACTGAGAGTTCTCTGGGTCATAATGAGAGAGTTCTTGGAATCTGTTAAACACATTCACTGCATACTGAGATGATAGATTCTTGTCACGGTAGACCGCTTTCCAGTCAATAGCTTTCATGGGATCCGCAGTTGGTCTTTTCGAAACTCTAAAACTCAGTTTAACTGTAGCAGAGACAATTCGATGGTCAGATCCCACGGAAGAGAAAGATGAGTATGCTTGGCAGTCCTTGATACTATTCTGCCACTTCTTACGGATCAGTATGAAGTCCAGTTGGGCTCTGCTGCCATTTGGATACTCAAAGGTCCATAGTTGATTGTTGCACTTCATAAACTTAGTGTTAGCTGGATACAGATTAAATTCCTCCATTAAGTCAACCAGATGCTCGCCATTACGGTTGGTTTCTGTATGGAAAGTGAATTTGGTATCATCTGTTCCAAGCTTAGCGTTGAAGTCCCCAGGTACTAAGAGAAAGTTATGAGCTGGAACATTCTCCAGAGTAGAACGTAGAATATTGTAAAACTGGTTTATTTCTTCATCGTCACTATCGTTGTGGGGACTATAGCAAGATATGACTGTTGTTCTAGGATTACCTTTGAAATCGGCAATAACGACTCGATGATATCTTCACTACACTCGATAAATTCTCCATCGCTTTTGGTGAAAGCAGAATGCCTACACCCGCTATAGATGAGTTGGCGGAGTTCTTCACACATGAGGCCGTAACAAGATGATAGTCTTCGATCCTGTGGTACTCAATATCAGTGTCTGGATGGAAGAAACGATGTTCTCGAATGGCAATTATATCGATATTCTGATCCTCTGTATTTTTCACAAGTTCGTTAAGACGGGACGGTGGATTCAGTGTCCTAGTATTGAACGTGCTGATAAAAGCACGGTTTCTACATGATACAAGTTTTGATCTCGTTCCTTTATCGTCGGGAGCAGCCCGCCCCGAGGGGTTCAGAGCTGTTCCCTCAGAGTTTCGAGCAAATGGTTGCATGATGACGACTGGGCCCACCCTGCTGAACAATGGGACACCTGCCGGGGACAGCACAAGATGTTCCAGCCCCACTCACGTCACTACCTTCAATACTTTGATTGGTGTAGTTCATAATCTTGTCAAATAGCTGAATACATGATGCTTCGCTAGGGCTATCAAGGGTGTTTTTATCGTGTCACCATCACTAAATGGATTGCCAAGCAAGGCTCAGAGAGACTCCATTCGCCCTCATCTAAGAAAGACTATCCCGCGCCAGATTCCAACCTGGTATTTAAATGTCTAGATAGATAGATAGATAGATAGATAGATAGATAATGAACATAATTAGATAGATAGATAGATAGATAGATAGATAGATAGATAGATAGATAGATAGATAGATAATGAACATAATTAGATAGATAGATAGATAGATAGATAGATAGATAGATAGATAGAAATTATACAACCGTTTTCTCGGATCAATTATGAAAAATTAATTCAAACGAATGAACCCTGTAAGTTTTAAAGAAGGTTATCTTTCATCAGATCTCATAGACTGGCGCTACACAATCACAAACAAAGAACTTTACCAGATAATAAAAACCACATCACTTAAATACTTCCAACAGCGCAAACAACTAAAATGGATTGCAGATGTAAGTAGAAAAGAAAATGATAAGAATTCGACGTTCCACATTATGTTATACAAAACGTTAGGAAGGAAACGCCTATAAATAGTAGAAAAAGTGATATCAGTTATTAGACTAGGGTGGATGACTCATTTTCATGAAAATATGTTTTAGGCCTGCGTTAGTCACCTCGAATTTCCGAAAATGGACAGCATCCTGACGTCATTCTCCCACGACGACTGAGCTACAACTGCGCCACCCGCGTGCTACACACACTCAAATATTAGGAGGGTAGTGGGAGGGAGCAATAGAAGCAAGTTGCTGGCTAGAAATTATGAGCACTTTTTAAAATTTTGGGAGTAACAAAACACCTCATGTGACTATCGCTGGGTTAATGAAAAAGGTTTTATAATCTATGGAGATAAGTGTTTGTAGGATGTGCATGAGGATGGTGTGTGTGTGTGTGTGTGTGGGGGGGGTTATTGCTTATTCAACAATCATTTCCCATTCTATTCCAATGGGAAATGGGTTGAAAATGAACAAAGATTGACTCTAATAATCATACTATAATGCTGGTCGTTGTTTTAAAAAGTAAGTGGGTACAAATAAAGAGATTGACAGCTTTTTCACTGAAACATGTGTTAAACACATGAGTGTTATCACTGCTTCTATATTCCCTTCTTGCTTTCATTTTCTCACTGAAACCAGGTAGCGTCTCTGATATGTCTTCTCTTTTGTTCCTTCATTTTCACACAGAAACCAAGTATGTCTCGATATGTCTTTTATGTCTTTTTCATTTTCTCACCGAAACCAGGTAGCGTCATTTTTTCACACTGAAACCAAGTAATATGTCTTTTCTTCTTTCTTCATTTCACACACTGAAACCAAGTTCTCTGATATGTTTCTTTCTTTCCTTCATTTCAAAAACCAGGTAAGTCTCTGATATGTCTTTTTCTTTTTTTCCACATTTTCAAACTGAAACCAGGTAGCGTCTGATATGTCTTTTTCTTCCTTCACTGAAACCAGGTAGCGTCTCTGATATGTCTTTTCTTCTTTCTTTCATTTTCAAACTGAAACCAAGTAGTGTTGATATGTCACTTTCTTTCTTCATTTTTCTCACTGAAACCAAGTAGCGTCTCTGATATGTCTTTTCTTTCTTTCCTTCATTTTCACACTGAAACCAGGTAGCGTCTCTGATATGTCTTTTCTTTCTTTCCTTCATTTTCACACTGAAACCAGGTAGCGTCTCTGATATGTCTTTTCTTTCTTTCCTTCATTTTCACACTGAAACCAGTCCGTTATTTTGATATATCCTTTCTTTCCTTCATTTTCACACTGAAACCAAGTAGCGTCTTGATATGTTTTTTCTTTTCATTTTCTTTATGTCCTTTCTTTCCTTCATTTTCTCACTGAAACCAAGTAGCGTCTCTGATATGTTTTTTTTTTTTCTCACTGAAACCAAGTAGCGTCTCTGATATGTCTTTTTTTTCTTTCCTTCATTTTCACACTGAAACCAAGTATTTTCTCTGATATGTCTTTTTCTTTCTTTTTCATTTTCTTGAAACCAAGTAGTCCTGATATGTCTTATTTTCCTTCATTTTCACACAGAAACCAAGTAGTCTCTGATATGTTTTTCTTTTTCCTTTTCATTTTCTCACTGAAACCAGGTAGTGTTTATGTCTTTTTCTTTCTTTTCCTTCATTTTCACACTGAAACCAAGTAGTGTCTCTGATATGTCTTTTTTTCTTTCCTTTATTTTCACACTGAAACCAAGTAGCGTCTCTGATATGTCTTCTTTTCTTTCCTTCATTTTCACACTGAAACCAAGTTCTTTATGCTTTTTTCTTTCATTCATTTTCACACAGAAACCAAGTAGCGTCTCTGATATGTCTTTTCTTTCTTTCCTTCATTTTCTCACTGAAACCAAGTAGCGTCTCTGATATGTCTTCTCTTTCGTTCCTTCATTTTCACACTGAAACCAAGTAGCGTCTCTGATATGTCTTTTCTTTCTTTCCTTCATTTTCTCACTGAAACCAGGTAGCGTCTCTGATATGTCTTTTCTTTCTTTCCTTCATTTTCACACTGAAACCAAGTAGCGTCTCTGATATGTCTTTTCTTTCTTTCCTTCATTTTCACACTGAAACCAAGTAGCGTCTCTGATATGTCTTCTTTCTTTCCTTCATTTTCACACTGAAACCAAGTAGATGTCTTCTTTCTTTCCTTCATTTTCACACTGGAAACCAAGTAGCCCTTATATGTCTTCTTTCTTTCCTTCATTTTCACACTGAAACCAAGTAGCGTCTCTGATATGTCTTTTCTTTCTTTCCTTCATTTTCTCACTGAAACCAAGTAGCGTCTCTGATATGTCTTTTCTTTCTTTCCTTCATTTTCACACTGAAACCAAGTAATATGTCTTTTTCTTTTTTCCTTCATTTTCTCACTGGAAACCAGGTAGTAGTCCTGATATGTCTTTTTCTTTCTTTCCTTCATTTTCACACTGAAACCAGGTAGCGTCTCTGATATGTCTTTTCTTTCTTTCCTTCATTTTCACACTGAAACCAGGTAGCGTCTCTGATATGTCTTTTCTTTCTTTCCTTCATTTTCTCACTGAAACCAAGTAGCGTCTCTGATATGTCTTCTTTTTGTTCATTTTCACACAGAAACCAAGTAGCGCCCTCTGATATGTTTTTCTTTCTTTTCTTCATTTTCACTGAAACCAGGTAGCGTAATGATATGTCTTTTCTTTTCTTTCCTTCATTTCACCCTGAAACCAAGTAGCGTCTGATATGTCTTTTCTTTCTTTCTTCATTTTCACACAGATGAAACCAAGTAGCGCCTCTGATATGCCTTTTCTTTCTTTCCTTCATTTTCAAAACCAGGTAGCGCCTCTGATATGCCTTTTCTTTCTTTCCTTCATTTGGACACTGAAACCAGGTCTGTCTGATATGTCTTTTTTCTTTCTTTCCTTCATTTTCACACTGAAACCAGGTAGCGTTTGTCTTTTCTTTCTTTCCTTCATTTTCACACTGGAAACCAGGTAGTTGCCTCTGATATGTCTTTTCTTTCTTTCCTTCATTTTCACACTGAAACCAGGTAGTCCCTCTGATATGTCTTTTCTTTCTTTCCTTCATTTTCTCACTGAAACCAAGTAGCGTCTCTGATATATCCTGTCTTTCATATAATCAAAATGGAATAATCCATTATTTATGAGGGTATAAAGATCAAGCTATCTAAAATAGGAAAAAGCAGAATTATTTTTATTCAGTCACTTATGTGAATGATACGGCAATCATGTATCTTTTTTACATGACTGACGAAGGATTTTTTTCCGAGAAGTTGCCATTTTTTCTGCAGTATCAATGCCATCCAAGATTATTTAACCCGGTCTGTCCTGCCACCCATAGTTTTGGGGAGAAGTCCCCTTTGATATTAGAACATTTTATGTAATAGATTTATTGGAATTCGAACTCAGCTCTCCGATTTCTCAATCCTATTCATTACTCAGCCATGCCCTTTTTTTTTTTTTTTTTTTTTTATTGCTGGGGTTGTTTTCATTTTCTGCGTTTTGTTTTGTTTTTACCTTTTCGTTGTTAGTTGTTTTGCGTTTTGTTGAAGACTTTTTATTTGTTTTTTTGTTTTTTTTATCTTTTGAGGACTTTTTGTTGCTTTTGTTTGGAATTTTGTGGAGTTTGTTTATGGTTTTTTTTTTTTTATTCTTTAAACCTTTCCAAAACAGAAACTATGTTCTGGACTTGGAAGAAAAGCAGGAATTGCACATACCTTGAGTCTATCATAAAAATTCAAGATGTGGAATTAATAAATACTAAACACTTTGAATATATTGGCGTATGGATCAGTTATAACAAATTTAGTATAGAAGAAAAAGAAATTGAACATGGAATACGCTAAGCCAGGGGTAGTTTCACCCAATACCGCACGTTGCTACAAAACTAAAACATCAACTTGAAAACTCGAGTCATGTTCTTAAATAGCCTTGTCAGATTGAGACTTTCATATGGATGCAATGCATGGTACCAAACCTGTTCAGAAATATCTAAACTGTCAACTGTATATAACTGCTAAGATCAATGGTTACAAAAGGCTTTGAGAGTGAAACTTAATGGTCTTGTCAAAGATCATCCTTCTTTGAACATTATAGACTGGTGATACAGAATCACAAAGAAATGTAAACAATAACAGAGACCATAGCACTTGAAGACTACCAACAGCAGCAACAGCTAAAATGGATAGCACATGTAACTCGAAGAGAAAATAATAAGGCGTTTACATTCCATACTACTTCAAATAAAACGGTTAGGAAGGAAACCACTAACAATTAAGTCTGCAAATGAACCATTCGTCCTTGCATGGAGTATTGCTGCCATATATGGTCTGGTGCACGTTCTGTTTACCTCGGAGTTCTTGACAAGATCCAGAGGTGGATATGTAATATAATTGGCCCTGATCTGGCATCTCATCTACAGTCACTCTCTCACAAACGTGCCGTCACCTCCCTCTGTCTTTTTTACAAATACTTTCATGGTAATTGTTCCGAGGAGCTGCTTTCACTGGTTCCCAGACGTCATGAATTCAAGCGCCCTACGAGGCTGGCATCCAGTTCCCACCCATACATGTAGAAACTTTTAAATGTAGCCGTCTCTTCTACTTCAATAGCTTCATGTCTCACACTTCTCGCCTGTGACACTCCCTCCCCTTTTCCTGTTTCCCTGAGAGCTATAATCTCCAGCTATTTGAATGTAATGTCAATCGACATCTCCAGATGCCTTGATCTTTCTCTTCCTTTCTTCTATCACTCCTCTTTGCTCTCGCTCCAACTCTCTGTAGCCCTTTGCGTGCTAGTGGCTTCCCGCCTTGTTTGGGGTGAAACACTTAAAAAAAAAAAATACTGGTAAGAGCAATAAGGGTTACTGGACTTGTAAAGCCTATTTTCCTGAAGCTCAGTAGAAAAAGACACAACTATCTCAGCCACAAAGGTAAGCAGTGTGAGTAGTGACAAGAATGGGAAAAAGAGAAAGATCATACAGTGACAGGTAGCTTTTTCTAATATATAAACATTACTATTATCCTCATCTATGGTGTTATTATCACAATATTTCAATCATTGTGAACCCCAGCCTTCATCAGGTGTATGTTGATTTGGGTAACCTACAAGGAATTTTGAACAGAACCCTTTATTTAATCCACGAGTGTAGATTGTTCTTATTCTACTGCCCATGTCTAGGGATATCTTGTCTCTTTATTATTCTTACTATTGCTCAGTTACTGTTTGTTATGTTTCCTCTGAGTTTAAGTACACACTACCCAGCTCAGGAATTGAACTCACAATTACCATGTCATCAAATTCACAAATCAATGCTTTAATCCACTAAGCTATTGTTCTGTGAATTGCAAACAGCGTAAATAATGATAACTTCTCATCCCAGAAATTCAGACAGAAATTATTGTAAATCTATTCCTCACACAATTTATTCGAATATAGTAATTTTACCCATTGAATAAGTTTATATTTTTATTCAATGACTTTCCAGTTTCTTTTACAATCTACACTTAAAGGTATTTATTTTAAGTTTAGTTTACTTTCTTCCTTCATTTACTCCATTTTGCTACATTTAAATCTTTTATCACTTTGAATAAAAAATAATCAAGATGTTGATATTCCACATTACTTCAAATAAAAGCTTAGGAAGGAAACCCTCATCAATACTGAAAAGAGCAATAACAGCTACTGGACTTGAAGAACCTATTTTTACTGAAAAAGAATTTAAGATAAAGATTTTATAAATTTCAGACAACAACAGTACCAGTTGTACGGTCAATGGATGCAAGGGAGAGTCAGTAGGGACTGGGGTTGATGTATGTTGAGTCGGTTGACCGAGGTCATTAGTGCTGACGCTGACAACTTGCCAGTTCACCGCGATTACTTAGTGTCGTGAGCGGCATTGTTAAAAGCCGATGGGTTGGACCATAACTAATCTTTTTTTGTTTCCTGATTTAATGGTAAGTTTCGTGCTTGTCTCCTTTTATTTTATCTCTTACAGTAAGGTTCATCCTGTACAAGGCCCGGGGGCCACTCAAGGTAGAGGGTCATGTTAAGGGGTAGTTTATATGGATAGGAGGGGAAGATAACGGTTGACTCTAGCTTTGAACAAATTAAGATTGTAGTGATGGGGGGAAACATCCCCTTGGGAGTCTGTTCCACAGAGCAGCAGTTCGCGGGAAGAAACTATTTTACTTCTCACCAATGGCATACGGAGGCAATGTGGGTGTTTTGCTATAACTGGCATGGCAGGTTCTTACTGTGAAGGGTTGAAATGGTGGAACCAGAGAACGTAGGACATCCGTGTATGAATTTCTGGGTATTATATACCTAATGTCTTCAGCGATCATTTTTTTTACCAGTACTCATATTGCAACAAGGAATACCTGAGAAAAGCGATAACAATAAAAACTGCAATATGAGCACTGGTAAAAAAATGGTTACTGAAGACATTAGGTTTATAATACCCAGAAATTCATACACATATGTCCTCAAGAACACAGTGGATAAAGGCGTTGGTTAGATCCAGTGACAGGGCCCAAAGAGTGTGAGTTCAATACCTGGTTAAGGCAGTGGAGAACTTGGAGAGGGGAATTAACAGGAGATAACTGATATCCATTAAACATGGCATGTGGGACTAAAACAGTCTACTCCAGTGAGCGAAATAAAGGGTTCACTTTGGCATTGCAACCACCTGAAAAAGGCCAAAGCTCAATCGTTGTAATAAATATGGCGACAAAGATGAGGACAATAGTCCGAATAATGTAAATAGTGTACATAATACCTCATCTCAGAAATATAGACGAAAAAAATTATATATATGTGTATGTGTGTGTGTGTATATATATATATATATATATATATGTGTGTGTATTATGTACATTATTTGGACTATTGTCCTCATCTTTGTCGCCATATTTATTACAATGTTTCAACCTTTCAGTATCTCTCTATATTTCAGGGAAAAGATATTATGTACACTATTTACATTATTCGGACTATTGTCCTCATCTTTGTCGCCATATTTATTACAACGTTTCAACCTATCAGTATCTGTCTATATTTCAGAGAAAAGGTATTATGTTAATTTCCCTCTGAAAGTTCTCCACTGCCTTAACCAGGTATTGATGTCACACTCTTTGGGTCTTGTCACTGGATCTAACCAACGACTTTAGCCACTGTGCCATGTTGTAATAAATATGGCAACAAAGATGAGGACAATAGTCTGAATAATGTAAATAATGTATAATTATTTTTTTTATTTAAAAATATGGTCCCATCGCTACACAGGAATTACCACGTTTCAAAAGCAGAAACTAAAATTTTAAATTCAATTAAAAAATTAAATTAAAATCCCAAGTTCTGTTTCATTTTCAAGTGATTTTTCGAATAACTTATTAAGAAATTTACTGAGTTTATAAGCACAAACAATCATGAAATTTTAAGTTGTTAAAGTTACTGGAAATTCAATCATTTTGCTAAGAGGTGGTTGGGGTTTGCATTTTCCTAGACAATTTATGTATCAAAATATAAGTTACTTTCAAAATCTGGTTAAGTTAACATGTGGTAGGGGTGTCTCCTCACATGGATTGCATCCGTTTTACGTGTATCATCTGGATTTTTCAATGATAAGATGTTTTTGGCATTTTTTATTTTGCCTCTTAATTTATACATTTTTTTAAAAAAGAGTCGTTTGAATATGAGTAAGTAGTATTTTTAATATTTAATGTCTATTCCTACAAATTTAAGTGACTATTTGTACTTTTTAATAACTAATAGACCATACGTTTTTTTTTGTTTTTTTTTACAAATAAATATATTAGAATTATTCATATTTAAAAATTATTAATCAAAGATCAAGTATAAATAAGTATGTTTCATCTTTGATCTCTTTTTCAAAATTAAACATTATTTAAGGAAAATATTTGACAGTATCTACAAAAAAAGCTATTTCATTTCTTCGATTAAGTAAATTTTTATTTTTCATAAACTTAATAATGTATAACTTTTCATGTAATAAAAATAATTACTAAGAACAACAGATTATAAATTTTACTGTTCTTTCTCATTATTTTAATATTATTTTATATATATATATATATATATATATATATATATAAGCAAATATATGGATATAGATCCGACAGTATGAAGAAAAATATATACGGAAAAAAACAAACAAAAATCCTTATATACAATTTATACTGCTTTAATGTTAATATGTCAACGTCGGACGTTTCGGTCTAATAAACTGTTATAAATAATGTTATAATTTATGAATATGTCCTGAAGATGGTTTATTAGACCGAAACGTCCGACGTTGACATATTAACATTAAAACAGTATAAATTGTATATAAGGATTTTTGTTTGTTTTTTCCGTATATATTTTTCTTCACACACACATATATATATACATACATACATACATACATACATACATACATACACACACACACACACACACACACACACACACACAAAACTCCAAAATTGTTAGTGTGGCCAACAGACCACTTGCCAAAAGACCTATAAAAAAAAAAAAAAAATCCAAACTAAGAAAGAAAACACAAGATCAAAAAGCAAATACCTACCTACACAGTAAATTAAAGTATGCAATACCTAGGCTATGAAGACAATGCAAAAAAAATGCTCCACAACATCAACTCTCAACAAGGTACAGCTCTAGTTGCTACTTAAGTGTCACACTCTCACAAAATTGTGTATTCAGGCAGCAATCCTGCTTTTATTCATGTTTCACTGAAAACAACTGACACGGTACTGTGATTAATTTTTTTAATTTAATTTTTCATGTGTTCTTATAATTTTCTTCTTTTCTGAAGATAATGTATGCATCTAGAGTTACAGATTTAAATACACAAGGAGAACCACCAAACTCTATCCACAATATACTCATTGATAATACAAATATAATAGCCTTCTCTATATGTAAAAAAAAAAAAAAAAAAAAGTCTAAAAATAATTAAAGCACTATTAATAAAAAAGAAAAAGCCAACACATATAAATATCAACCATGAACATGGCCACAAGGTGCTGACCATGTTTGGAAATTAAATCATTTCTATAACTCTAGATAGATACATAAAACAATGCATAAATTCAGTTAAAAATAAAAATAAAATTCATCCTTGATAATGGCTAAAAGTATAGTTGAAAGCACTCAGACATGCAGAATACTCGGACAATTTCTACATAATTTATATCCAGAAAAGAAGAAACTTATAAGGACACATGAAAGTTTAAATCAAAATCTGGCAGTACCTTGCCAGTTTTTAATGAAACTTGATGAAATATATATATATATATATCTCAACTCTTACATTAACACTTGATAGCTGATAATCACTTTCTTTCTGAATGCTTTCAATGCATAACAAATTTATTTTAAAAGGTTTTGGCAATCAATTTCAGAAAAAAAAAATCCAAGAATTTTTCATTTTTGTTACCCTTATTTCTCTCCCCTATTTAGTATGCCTCGTGTTTGCCCATTCATGTGACCCTTTGCGGCAACTCAGTGAAGCCTAGTCTCCATAGGGCACCACAAAGAGAAGATGTTTTCCCAATATGTGAGTAAAAACGCAGCCTTTTGCAACATGATGTGCTGCTGAACTTGTGAGTAAAGACTGCTTCTGTAACATCCACTAGATTTCTTTTTCAGGGTCAGGGAGAAGGCATATAACATTTCTATACTTTGTTAGCATGTTCTTTCTTTTCCAACTTCTTCCCGTCTTTATTTTAGATTTTTAGAAGGTACTACTAAGGCTGCCTACGTATATTTGTTAAATTCAACACCTACTTCAAGAAATGTTTACCTTGAAAGACCAGAAAATCTTTAAAAAATAAGCAGAGAAATGGAGTAGCAGACAGATTTGGAGAAACACATTCTTCATTATTGCTAGTTTCATTCTTATTGTTGTTGCTGTTTATTTTAACATTGTTTGTCAGTAGGATAATGTTGAGATTAGCCGTTTCCATACAGGAAACATTTGACATTCATTGAAAGCTGATAGTGTTACTGTTAGTTGAAGTTTATGGAATCTTTTTATTAAAACTTTTTCAGGAAATGGGATTACTCAAGTCCATTAAATATACCTCTTTCTAATACTAATGTGGAGTTCCTTCCTTAAACTTTCATGTGTTTTGTTTAAGGTAATGTGGAAAGTAATATCATGATTATATCATAATTTTCTTTTCAAGTTACAGGTGCTTATCATTTTTGATGTTGCTGCTGTTGGAAGTCTTCAAATGATGTTTTGCGATATTTGGTCAAACCGTGTTTCTTGTAGCAACATTCTATAGGGTCTGATGAAACATTTATAGGATTAATTTGTTCGAAGCCATTTTTAATCTATGTGTTATGTCTCTTAAGGACTTTGGCAATCAAAGTTCTCCAGTCCTTTTGAAGCTCTTAGTAAATTTTGTCTTTTGTTCTCTCTCTTAAACCTAATTCTGCCATCCATTTACACAAACTTGCTAGGTAAGTTATGCAGTGTTTGCCTATGTCCCTCTTGCCTTCATTCTGTCCTGTGAGTATCAAATTTTCCTAGTCCTCTTTCCTCATTATGTTCACTTGAAATTTCAATGATCTCTGATTTTAAATATAAGTGTTCTTCTTGCCATTGCATCTAGAACTTTGTCAATGCTTACATGTTCAGTTCATGCTATTCTCAGCATCCTTCTGTAGAACAACATTTCTGTAGCTTCAAATCTCATCAATGCAGAGATTGCCCAACACTCAAAGAGATTAATTTATATCCTTTATCCTTGAAAGATTGTTGGACTTAGTGATTAAAGAAGAAAAGGCAAAGTTTAATCCTCATAGTAGTAATATTGTCTGCAATTTTGATGAGATGAAGCATTGTCAAGCATTATTCATTTTGGACTAGGATTTCTTTCATCTTCATTTCAATTGCTTTATTTCCACGAGTAGTATTAGTAGTAGTAATATTATCTGAAATTTTCATTAGATGAAGCATTGTCAAGCATTATTCATTTTGGACTAGGATTTCTTTCATCTTCATTTCAATTGCTTTATTTCCACTAGTAGTATTAGTAGTAGTAATATTATCTGCAATTTTCATTAGATGAAGTACATTGTCAAGCATTATTCATTTTGGACTAGGTTTCTTTCATCTTCATTTCAATTGCTTTATTTCCACTAGTAGTATTAGTAGTAGTAATATTATCTGCAATTTTCATTAGATGAAGCATTGTCAAGCATTATTCATTTTGGACTAGGATTTCTTTCATCTTCATTTCAATTGCTTTATTTCCACTAGTAGTATTAGTAGTAGTAATATTATCTGAAATTTGGATTAGATGAAGCATTGTCAAGCATTATTCATTTTGGACTAGGATTTCTTTCATCTTCATTTCAATTGCTTTATTTCCACTAGTAGTATTAGTAGTAGTAATATTATCTGCAATTTGGATTAGATGAAGCATTGTCAAGCATTATTCATTTTGGACTAGGATTTCTTTCATCTTCATTTCAATTGCTTTATTTCCACTAGTAGTATTAGTAGTAGTAATATTATCTGAAATTTTCATTAGATGAAGCATTGTCAAGCATTATTCATTTTGGACTAGGATTTCTTTCATCTTCATTTCAATTGCTTTATTTCCACTAGTAGTATTAGTAGTAGTAATATTAGCTGCAATTTTCATTAGATGAAACATTGTCAAAGCATTATTCATTTTGGACTAGGTTTCTTTCATCTTCATTTCAATTGCTTTATTTCCACTAGTAGTATTAGTAGTAGTAATATTATCTGCAATTTTCATTAGATGAAGCATTGTCAAAGCATTATTCATTTTGGACTAGGATTTCTTTCATCTTCATTTCAAT
This sequence comes from Acanthosepion pharaonis, assembly GCA_903632075.3. Taxonomy (NCBI): domain Eukaryota; kingdom Metazoa; phylum Mollusca; class Cephalopoda; order Sepiida; family Sepiidae; genus Acanthosepion; species Acanthosepion pharaonis. Next base: position 1,722,914 of record CAHIKZ030003464.1, on the reverse strand, counting down.
TGCTTTATTTCCACTAGTAGTATTAGTAGTAGTAATATTATCTGCAATTTTCATTAGATGAAGCATTGTCAAGCATTATTCATTTTGGACTAGGATTTTTCATTGAACAGATGAAAAAAAAAATTAATTTCATATTTTATTCTTTGGTTCTATGAAAGAGCATAAGAAAAATTGGCAGTACACAGTGTCTTTCTTGCAAACTTGTTTCCTATAAGGAAGATTTCTTAAATGGTAAAAAGAAAAAAAAAAAAAAAAAAAAAAATTGATGATTAGAAATGAATACATCCAATAGTAAGAATGCAATATGAAAATTATATATATATATATATATATATATATATATATATATATATATATTAGTTGCTTGCTTTAATTTTAAAATGTTGCTGTGTCATAGAATATTTTTTCAATTAGTTTCCTTGATTTTTATTTTCAACTAGCAGTTCTCAATTGGCCTTGACCTTTTGCGACATCACTGATACACACCCAGGTTCCTGCTAATGACTCCTTCCATAATGTCACCTGATAAGAAAAATTAGAATGCATATTAATCGCTTTATTATGAATGAAAATATATATATATATATATATATATATATATATATATATATATATATATATATATATATATAATGTTTAAATAAAGAACAAGTAAGAAAACTTTCATAAATTTAACATATTTAATGTCATCTGAAATTTTGAAAGAGAAATAATATGGAGTTGTTTTGATTTTTATATTTCATGTTCTTGTGATTTCAATGTTTTTTTTTTTGTTTTTTTAGATGTCACATGTTTATTTTTCTCCCATTGCCAGGACATATCCATAAAATTTTGATTATTTTAAATGAGTAATTTTAATCAGTTCTTCGGTTGACACAAAATATTTTCTGGTTTATGGTTAGGTTTTTTTTTTTTTCTTTTAGTCATATTAATTCATTTACATCATTATTCAGTCACTAAATTATTTTCCCCTTGCATAAAATGATATGGGAAAATAAATTTTATTATTTAATTCACTAAATTATATTTCATATGCAAAAGTTTCCTGCATCTTCTGACTAAGTTGATTCATATAAATTCATAGCATCATTATTCAGTCAAAGTAATTCGCCTTAAATTTTAATAAAAGGATTTTGGTTTTCACTCATTTAATTATTTAAGAAATTTTCTGATGCCTTGAACTTCTTCAAATCACTGACCCAATGGTTTTCAATGGCACAAAACAAGTATTTGTCTGAATGGTTACAAGTTTGGAGAATATGTCAATTGTAGAGACCGTTTCCTTACAGTGCCAGTAATTAAAAATTAAAACTAAAATGAAGATGAAGGTTGAAGAACAACTGTAAAATATATTTAATGTATTTTCTTGTGCATAATATAATTTTGAAGGATAGTTAAAGGCAAAAAAAGAAGGGGGAGATGAATTATACCAAAATACACATTTTCTGAAATTTTTGCTCAGGATAAAAACCTCTTATTTGAAACAAGAAGATTGTAAATACACTTAGCACGATAGACAATAAAGCACAAAGTAGGCAGGTATTGATGACAATTGTTTACGAAAGGTATTTCATAAGTCGGCAATATTTTTTCTTTTGAAATCAGCGTAAATGAACATCTTTCATCTCAAAGACAGGAAATGCACCAAAATTGATGAATAAACGAAATACACAAGATCTGTCATGTTTTCATAACATTAATATTATGATAAAGTCCGAACTACTGTATGAATTATGTCATTTATCAAGTTTTTGAAAAATGCTGTGAATTTGTTTCCTTTTCCTCCGTTTGTTGACACGTTTATAATTAGAACAGTTTCACAAGTTTTTTTTCTCTTTTGATTCTTTTTTTTTTTATAAATTTTTTTCCTCTTCATTCTTAATAAAAGACAATATTTTTCCTTTTTGTAGTTTATTAATATATAGAAACATAATAAAGTCATATCAAACAGAAAAAGTATGATAGATTAATTAACATCTTACAATGTATTACTGGGTATGTCTGGTTAGCACCTCCCCCTAACATTTGAAAATACGTTTAGAAAAGACGATTAGGAGAAGAAACATGCAATGGCTAAACGTTTGGTTCATTTCTATTCTTTAATATCATGAAAAATTAAATATTTTAGAGAAATATCTGTATGATATTTAGATTTTAATGGATAACATGATATAACTTTTCAAAAATAATTTACATAGAAATAGCAATATTAAATAGTTGTATTATACCCAAGGATGTAATCTATTCCTGGTTTTCAGCTTCTGAAACACACTGTCGTCATATACTGAAATCATGTTATACAGAAGAAAATGCAGTATGCATATAAAATAGAGTAACAGTGAAGTAACATTTGGGATATCCTTTACACCTATTCAAAAGACACTCCTCCCTGGTCTTTTGAACAAGGGTAGAGGTTTATCCTTTGTTTCTTGTTTAGGATTTGATTTCTGGTTCATTTTAAAGTCATTTACTTTTCTTTCACTCTCAGTATCCCCCTTGCATCTTAGTGGCATTATCACCTTCCTTGAGGTGAAATGATTTTAAAAAAAAAAAAATAAATAAATAAATAAATAAAATAAAAATTCCAGATCAAGTACACTTTCAAAACTTCATTTCTGTTTAAGTTTCAGGTTAATTTAATTACTTTTTAGATTTATTGAAAACTTTATTTACAGATAAATATGAGCACAAAATAAATTTTTATTTACATATATTTTTTTTATATTTTTTTTTTTAAACTAATGTTCACCCAATACAAGGCCCCAGGGCCCCTCAAGGTAGAGATTAGATGTGGAGTTGTATTAGTGTAAGAAAGGGAAAGATAACAGAAAAGATAAACAACTAATTCTAAACTTGAAGAAGTCAAGATTTAATTAGCAAATAAAAGTTCAGAGTTCAGGTGGAGACATTAAAAGTACAGAATTGAAGTTGACTTTGCAAGGGACCAGAAATCCAACCCTAAACAGGAAACAAGGGATGAGCCTCTACTCTAGTTCAAAAGACCAGGGAGGAGTATGAACCGGACGATAGGTGAATCTATCTACTCCAGAAAAAAAAAAAAAAAAAAAAAAAAAAAAAAGTGAAACAAATTTCAGAGTTCAGGCAGAGACGTTAGAAGTATAAAGTTGAAGAAGACTTTAGAAGGACCTGGAAACCCAATCCTAAACAGGAAACAAGGGATGAACCTCTACTCCTGTTCAAAAGACCAGGGATGAATGTGTACCGGACAATATTTTACTTCAAACATTATTTTTAGTGGATACCTGTATCTGAGTAGATGCTTCATTTGTTTATTAAACAGTATGTAAATCTTTTCAAATACAGGTATCCACTAAAATGCTTGAAGTTATAAAAATATGTCAGATTAAAAAATAAAATCAATTGATTCTTTAGAAATTGCTTTATGCATTTAATCTTGCAGGTAATTTTCGTTTTATTTTATACTCTTTTTCCTTTTCTCTGTTGTGTTGTTTAAGATTTAGTCAAATTTGAGTCGAGTTGCTTAAAAAAAAAAAAAAAAAAAAAAAAATTGTGTACTACAGTTGATTGATTGTTCAAACAATAAAAAGCTAAGTAAATTTCAAAAGACACTTTCACTAGTGCTATACAAAAGATGGTGCTGGAAAAGCTGCTTCAACTCAATCCATAGAAATATTTCTTAAAATTGCGTTCTTCAGTAATTTAAAATAATTTCAATTTTCCCGTCAAAGTAAATCCAAGTTTCCCAACACTCGACCAAATCAGGCAATTAGAAACGTTTTTTTTCTTTTTCTTTAAAAAAAAAAAAAAAAAAAAAAAAAAAGGAACATGAAGAAAAGAGAATTTACCTTGTTGTCACCACCAGACACTGCAAGAATATTGCCAGTCACAGACCAGCTAACATGCCAGACAACATCTTTAAATTGGTACAAAATTGTTGATGTCCATGTGTTGTTGGTGCCATCATTGGTCCAGATAATAACTGAACAATCCTTGAAGCAAAAAAAAAAAAAAAAAAAATAACCAAGATTATAAAAATGTCCAGATTATTAATATATTTAAAACCATTTTTAAACAATTTTAACCGATTAATAATTTTTTTTTAATGTATAATTTGTTCATATCATATTTTAAAAAAGTGAAAAAAAAAAGAAAAAAAGTTTATCATTTCACCCCAAGCAAAGCAATAAAGCCACTAAGACATAAAGGTTTACTGAGTGTGAGAGAATATGAGAAGAATATACTATTAAGGAGAGTGGACAATAAAAGAACAAAAAAAGGAGTTCCAGGAATGTGTTCATCAATGGAAACGATGCTAAAATGTATGGCTTCAGAAGGAGACTACTTTGAAGGAGATTAAATGACGAATTGATATATGTTGTTTATAACACCAATCCTGATACTTTCTGATCAGACATCTTACTCGAAATCAAGTAACTACTTATATATTCAAATATAAATGACTAATATTTATGTATCCCTAGACTAAGTAAACGCATTATAGACTCAAATACATTGACCAATATTTAGCACCAAGTAAATACTTATAGACTCAAAAATAAGTGATCAATATTAACTTACCCTAGAGCCAAGTACTTGCTTATAGATTCAAATACATTGACTAATATTTCTTCTTCATGTGCTGTGTCCCTTCAGGGGATAGGCAATCATGGCCCTCCACATCTTCCTGTCCCTTGTAGCTCATAATAAGATTTATCGTCTCGCTACTTCTCCCAGACCCCATTCTGCCATCCACTTACTTAAGCCTATTGAGTATGTCACACACCAATTTCCCCTGTCCCTATTTCCATTCTGTGAGTATTAGATTTTCCAAGCCTTTCTTCCTCATTACATATCCCAAAAATTTCAGCTGTCTCTTCCTGATGTTATACTTAACCATTTTCTCCAAAACCTTGTCATTACTCAAATGTTCAGCCCATGGTATTATTAGCATCCTTTTGTAGAACGATATTTCTGGTACGAGTCTCTTCTTTATCTTCAAGGAAATTGTCCAGCATTTGAGAGAGATATTACATAACAGTTCAGTACTCTTTTCTTTGCTGACAATGAAACTTTCCTATCTTGTAATATACTGCTTAGCTTTTGGAATGTGTCTTCGGATCTCAGTGTCACACTTTCCATCCCCTGTCAGAACACTTCCCAAGTATTTAAATTTCTGTACCTGCTTGATTTTAGCGTCTCCAACCTGTAAATCACATTTTGGGCTCATCTTTATGCTGATGACCATGCAGTCTGTCTTTTTGTAGTTTATGCTTAGTCCTTTCTTCTCGCTCTCCTTCGCTACCTTCTGAAGGAGGTTTTGTAGTTTCCTTTCCATGTCTGCTATCAGCACTGTATCCTTTTGTATATCTTACGTTGTTAAGATTGTGGTTGCCAATGATGAATCTTCGTAGTATTTCCAGTTCTTTCAGAATCGTTTCACTATATAAATTGAATAAATCTGGTGAGAAGACACATCCTTGCCTTATGCCCGTTTCTTTTTTTGTATATCTGCTGAACTCATTTTTTTATCCATATGCTGGTGGTTTGCTGCCAATAGAGATTTTTGATTATTCTAATGTCTTTCTCAAATATGTCAAGGTTGCTGAGCAGTTCTAACAGATCTTTGTGGTGTACTTTGTCAAACACCTTTGCATATAAAACACAGGTACACATTCTTCTGCATTTGTATTGCTCTTTCTGATAACATTCTGATCATAAATATTGCATTCTTTGTTCCAGTGTCTTTACCAAACCCATACTGTCCGTCTCTTACCTCCAGCCTAATTTTACTGTGCACTCTATTCATCAGAATTTGGATGATGAGTTTTGTTGCATCGCTCATTAGGCTGATTGTTCGGTGGAGTTCACATTCATTTGTGCTTGGTTTATTAGGCAGAACTATGAAAATAGATCTGCTTACGTCTTGCAGTATATCACCACTGCTGTAAATTTCATTTATTATTTCTGTAATCTTGTCCATGCAGAAATTATCTAAGGCTACCAGCATCTCTATTACAATTCCGTCTGGCCCTGCCACTTTGTTTCTGTTCAATTTGGCCAGTGCAGCTTCCACTTCGGTTTTTAGTATTTCTGGTCCTTCAATATTTCTGTGTATTGCCAGTTGTCCCCTTCCATTGTGTAAGAGATCTCCAATATATTCATTCCAGCACTGAAGAATTTTTTCTTTCTCTAATATGAGCGTTCTGTCATTGGATTTTATACAGCCTGTTGATAAGCATGTGTTCTGTCCTGTTAGTTCTCTTATTTTTTCAAATGTATCTCATTTATCTGTGATATTCATTCTCTCTATTTCTGCACATTTTTCATCGAGCCAATACTCTTAAGCCCACTTGCATTTGTTCTTTATTTCATTGTGTAGTTTTCTGTATTCCGTTCTATGTCTTTGCATTGTTTTCAGTTTCCTTTGCATCATGTCAAGAAACTCATCTGTGATCCATTCATTTTTTTTCTTCTTTGTCCATCCTCCTTTGGGATGATTTTGTTTGCTGATGTCACTAAAGCTTATCTTGGTGTGTTCCATTTCAAACTTCTGTTTCCATTTTGGCCATTGTATCTTCTTTTCACATTGTCCGTGTGTTTTTCCTTCAGGTTTGGGTTGTAAGACAGAAGATAATGATTAACATTGATCTTCAAAAATTTAAATGCAAAATTGACTGGGAAGCAAAAAGAGAGTTCCACAAGCAAGACGTGTGATAGAAGAAACTATTAGCATAGAACTTACAGTTTCATCTAGTCATTTGAGCTGTAAATTAATGAGACCTTGCTGCCAATCTAGTACTGCACTTAAATTCATAAAGTCTACATACCATAGAGGACAGTTCATTAGAACAATTACTGTGAAAGTATTTATAGAAAAGGCACAGGGAAGCAACTTTATGATGGTGGGGAAGTGACTGAAGCAGAGATGCCAGGTCAGGACCAATAACATTGCAGATACTTTTTGGGATTCTATCAAGAATCTCTAAATATATAGCAGAAGCATCAGATCAGATGTGATAGCAATATTCAAATGCAAAGATTGAACTTTTATTAGCAGCAATGTTCAAAGAATAGACGAATGGTAGACTTATAAATTAGTAAGCTCCGTAGGTGAGAAAGTGACTAAAGCTGAGATGCCAGGTCAGGACAAATAACATTGCAGATTCTTCTTTGGATTCTATCAAGAATCTCTAAATATATAGCAGAAGCACCAGATCAGATGTGATAGCAATATTCAAATGCAAAGATTGAACTTTTATTAGCAGCAATGTTCAATGAATAGACGAATGGTAGACTTATAAATTAGTAAGCTCCGGAGGTGAGAAAGTCACTGAAGCTGAGATGCCAGGTCAGGACTAATAACATTGCAGATTCTTCTTTGGATTTTATCAAGAATCTCTAAGTATAAAGCATGAGCAGTAGACCACATGTGGCAGCAATATTTAAAGCATAGATGAATTGTAGACTTATAAATATGTAAGATAGATTCATTCAAGAAAAACTGTCTAGCCTGACACGGTAAACCAACTTTCCTAGCTGCGGACTTAGCAACTGATTCAATATAATCTTTCCACTTCATGTCAGCTGAAAACATTAGACCAATAAGGTGCAATGAGTAACTCTTCTGGGGGTTAGCATCAGCCATACTGATGGAAAGTAAAAAGGGGTTCTCTCAGGCAATTAAAAGAGAGCAGTTTCATTTTGGTGAAAAAATTGAATGCAAGTCACAACTGGAATTCAAACTGGGTTTGTTGATTTTGTTTCTAGTGATTAAAGGTCTATGAAAAAATAATTTAATGTAACTGCATAAACAAGCATTTCTCAACCTATGTGTTAAAAAAAAACAAAAAAAAAAACAATTCTAGGTTAGAATAAAATTAGTGTCTTAGAAGAAAAAAATTAGAGGGGTATCAGAAAAATAATTTGCTCATTGCACTCCCTCGGGCTAATATTCTTGGCTGATATGAAGCGGAAAGACTATATTGAATACAATGCTAGGTCACCTACTAAGAAAGCTTGTTCTCTGTGTCATGCTAGACAATTTTTTCTCTACAAGTCTACCATTCATCCATGCTTAGAGTATTGCTGCCACATATTGCCTGGAGTTCCCACTATATATCAAGAGAACCCTGATAAAATCCAAAGAAGAATCAGCAATATTATTGGCCCTGATCTGGCATCTCGGTTTCAGTTACATTCCCACCACCATAATGTAACCTGTACCTGTTCTATAAATTCTTTCATGGTAATTAATCAGATGAACTCTTCACCATGGTACCTAGAGTTTTTGAATTTAAATATTGTACCCAATTGGCGGCAAGGTCTTATCAATTCACAATCGAGTTGGCTAGATGCAACCATAAATTCTATGCTAACAGTTTTTTCTATTGCACTTCTTGCTTGAGGAACTCTCTTCTGGTTCCATGCTTCTCAGCCAACTTTGATCTTCAAAAATTTAAATGCAATGTCAATCGTTAACTACTGTCTTCTTGATTATTGTTTATCACTCCTTAATAATGTTTCTCTTTTTTCTTATTCTTTCATACTCAGTAACTCAGTAATCCCTTGCATCTTAGTGACTTTACTGCCTTGCATGGGATAAAATGACCCCCCACAAATTGGAATAAAATAGAAAAAATGCAAACTATTTATATTTAATCACACACTTCCAATTCTCATGAAACTTAATGTCTCTGTTTTCTAATTGTTCAATACTCAGTAAACCATGTGTCTCAGTGGCTTGCTTGGGGTGAAATTGATTAAGAAAAAAAAATATTGAAAAAAGAAAATAAAACTGTATTCTAGTAAACATTAAGACAAAATGTTTTGCCAATGATAAAACCTTGAAGAAAGACTGACTTATTTTTACTTCAAAAATATCAATCAATCTCTAGCCACCCCCACCCAAATAATAATTAACCCAAATTGCTAGTATTGTAGTAACCCAAATCAACTGTGCAGAATTTATTAATGGATTCAGTCAATTAATAAAAATCATTTTCATTGAACTAACCTGTGAACAACTGGCAATAATGCTTTTTGGCAGTCCAATGGAGGGGGCCCATGCAACATCTCTGACCCAATCATTATGACCTTCCAGCTTATGTTCAGCCACCCATTGACCATCTTCAGATTCTCTGAAAATAAATTAATACAGCAATTGAAACAATTTGTTTACAACATTGGCCAATCATTGTTACTTCTACATCTGCAGAACGACTTAAACTAAATTTTTCTTTTTTCATAATTGTAAAATCATTCCAAGGCAATTATCCTATTATCATTGTGCTTGTTCCTACCTTTGTTATTTTTCATGACCACTACGCCCTGCCAATTGCTCATAAATAATGGTGTAGAATGAGTGGCCATAGTTAAATGTAAATAAATGGCAGAACTGCCCAACAAACAGATTTGAAAAAGTTTGTAATAAACAATAAAAAAAAGAACATGGCAAAAAGTAAAATAAAGCAAGCAAACAATATATGCAAGGCAAATTAACAGTAATAAGGCAAAGCAACAGTAATAAGGCAAAAAGCACACAAACTAAGAATTGGGGTTGACACACAAGAGCAAGTTCGGATAAATGAACATAGCATTCTGACTTCAAGACAAGACTGGGATTGAAATAAAGAACTAGCCTATTTTAATGGCTAGGAAAGAATCCCAGCATGCATTTGTGTGCTTCTGTCTATAAATTGCAGAGGGGAAAGAATTTTGTAGTCATTCTCACTACAGATTGGTACCAACAAATAGACTATTCCGTTTTGATTGCATGGAAAGAGGGGAAAAGACACTACTTGGTTTCAGTGAGAAAATGAAAGAAAGAAAGAATGGAAGATAGAAGTGGGAAGAGAGAATCAGATTAAGCTGATAAGAACAGATACTACACTTTGATTCCAGCTAAAAAAAACAGAAAAGAGAAGTCGACCATGAAAATTGCAAACAGAAACTGAGTAAGGTAATCACCAAAATTCCAGTTATCATAAATAAAATAAAATTGGCTAGTCTTGTTAATTCTGCTTGTTCCTTTATTCCTGATTTAGTTAGTACATTAAGTTACCCCCCCACCACCAATACCTAATAAATAATGGACTATTCCATTTTGATCATGAGTAAAGGTGAAAAAGACATATCAGAGACACTTTGGTTTCAGTGAGAAAAAGAAAGAGGTAATAATACTCTCAAGTGTTTAATCTCTGCTTCATTGAAATGGAAATACTTGCATCTTTAAATAATGGTCTGCACTCATATTTATGATTGCTATTGCAATATTGGGTTAACATTGTTCAGCTCAAATATTTAACCATGCAAGAGGGGAATTTCTACAGGTATTTTATAAAGGGGGTTCCAATAACTTGGATCGATTTTAATGTGAATTAAGTTTAAGCATCTAATGATTTTTTTCTTTTTCTTTTAGATTTGGTGGCCATTTGGGTGATATTATTTTTCACGCATAATTGCTATGAGACTTAAATAACATGATTCAATAGAGAAATAAATAAATTTTCACCAATAACACTGATTTATTTACTGCTGATTTTGATCCGCCTTAATGAAACACCCTTATATATAATCCATCTTAATGAAAGATCTTTAGTTGTAGAATTTAGAAGAATTAGGATTCATCAGAAGATTCAAATAGCAAAACAGAAAATTTTCACCAGTACTACTACTTATACATTAATCTCTTCAAACTAATATCCTCGTTTGGTTTTTATTCTTATATTTTGGTCATACCAGCTGACATTCGACTCATTTCTGTCTGAATTTTTCAGCTTAGTTAATGCAACCAAAACATTTTGGTCACAGTACATTGAGGAACACAGTCAACATCAGAGGTTACAACATCACAAACATCCTTTGCTTTGCTGACAGCATAGATGATCTTGCGGGGAAAAGAAGGGTAACTAACAAGAGTAGATAGGTTTGTCTATCATCTGGTTCACTCTCCACCTCTGTCTTTTAGTTTGGTTTATTTCTGTTTTATGGCATATCATCCTCAATGGGTTATTTAATGCTGACAAAAAAAATAGTCATGTGGAAAATGAAATGAAATGAATAGATAAAATAATAATAATAAAAATGAAATACATTTTCCCATGATGTTAGTAATAAAGGAACTGGAAATTTTATTACCCCAATTGGCTTAGTCAAATGTCTGTTATGTCCTTGTCTCAAACAATATGATTTATTGACTAACAAGTTCAAAATATGCCTCAATCAATAATTTCATGGTCATATATTTATTTTCAATATTTTGTATAGTCATCAGCTTTTTTTTTCTTAACAGTCCTACTGCTTTTAAGAGTTATGACTGCTTTTGTCCTGTAATGATATGACATTAATAAAGAAAAGAACGAGAAAGAAAGAAAAGGACGAGAAAAGAATGAGAAAGAAAGAAAAGGACGAGAAAAGGACGAGAAAAGAACGAGAAAGAAAGAAAAGGACGAGAAAGAAAGAAAAGGACGAGAAAGAAAGAAAAGGACGAGAAAAGAAAAAAAGGGAAAAAAGAAACGAAAAGAAAAGAAAAGGACAAGAAAAGAACGAGAAAAAGAAAGAAAAGGACGAAAAAAAACGAAAAAGAAAAAAAAGAAAAAAGGACGAGAAAAGAAAAGGGCGAAAAAGAAAGAAAAAAGAAAAGGACAAGAAAAGGACGAGAAAGAAAGAAAAGGACAAGAAAAGGACGAGAAAGAAAGAAAAGGACAAGAAAAGGACGAGAAAGAAAGAAAAGGACAAGAAAAGGACGAGAAAGAAAAGGACAAGAAAAGGACGAGAAAGAAAAGGACAAGAAAAGGACGAGAAAGAAAAGGACAAGAAAGAAAGAAAGAAAAGGACAAGAAAGAAAGAAAGAAAAAGGACAAGAAAGAAAGAAAGAAAAGGACAAGAAAGAAAGAAAGAAAAGGACAAGAAAGAAAGAAAGAAAAGGACAAGAAAGAAAGAAAGAAAAGGACAAGAAAGAAAGAAAGAAAAGGACAAGAAAGAAAGAAAGAAAGAAAGAAAGAAAGAAAAGGACAAGAAAGAAAGAAAGAAAGAAAAGGACAAGAAAGAAAGAAAGAAAGAAAAGGACAAGAAAGAAAGAAAGAAAGAAAGAAAGAAAGAAAGAAAAGGACAAGAAAGAAAGAAAGAAAGAAAAAAAAGGACTCAGCCAACATATTTCCACAAGCTGCACACTAAATTTAAACGAGCCACATGAGCTGCCTGTTGGCCATTAGTGTTATAAATGAAATTGACTTCATTTTGTAGGCTAAAGCTTAACCGAATAGCAGAGACTAGGAATAATTATATTTCACTTAATTCCATAATTATGGAATATGAAATGTAAAATAGGAGAGACTCTTAGATATGGTCTTAAATGGTCAGTCAGGAGAGAAAAAGAAAGAAAGAGTGAGAAAAAGACAATGGAAGAAAAAAAAAAAGAGTCAATAAAAGTAAACAAATAAGGAATCAGAAGTAGAAAAAAAGAAAAGAGTAATCAGCAAAACAAAATCGATATGGGTATCTATTAGGTTAATATTTGCCCAATTGCAACTATCCATAATTGTATCCAATCATTTTAATACTGAAATATGAAAATAGGGATTTGAGCAATAAAGAGAGGAAAAAAAAAAAGGACATTGTGATTCATTGAAATTCCAGTTGATATTTCTGATTTCTATCTTAAGAAACACATTGATGAATAACTCCACAATTCTGTAATATCAAAAAAAAATCACCGGCTTTATCTCATATCTAAGAATTTAATTTCTTCCTTGCTGATTGCTTCCTTTATGATGATGGCATTGATGATTAAATAGACCAATTCTTACATGGAAGAGTCAATAGTATTGACTGCATGTTTTTCTCTTGTTTGACTTCTTCCTTTTCTCTTCTGCTGTTTTTGGTTCTGGTGGTCATGGAACACTGGCCATTGCTACAACTCTCTGGTTTCAGTTTCAAATGATTTAGGGTAAAGTCCACTGGCTTTCAGTTCCGTTTTCAGTTGATCCTTATATCTTCAAAGAGGGCAGCTCCATGATCTTTTCCCGGAAGTGAGCTAGCTGAATAAGAGTTCATGTAGAAACTTTGACTTTTCCATTCTTGCTACATGTTCTGACCATCAAAGACAGTGTTTCATGATCAGTGATTCAATGCTTTGACTGTTGGCTGTTTCCAGGACTTCAATATAGTATTTCCATTTGATAATCAAGATTGAACAAAACTGTAGTTGGTAAAAGCTGCCTAATTTTTGGATGTTGCAACAATATAGAGTTAAGGTTTCACAGCTATATAGGAAAGTTGAAATGGCAACAGCATTATAGACCATAAATAAAAACATGTACATACACAATAAATGGGCAAAAACATGGCGTCAGTTTAAACCAGGGTTTCTCAATCATTTTTACTTTGTGGCGCTCTTGTAGAATAACTAAAAGTCTGCAGCACACTTAGAATTTTAGTAATTTAAAATGAGTCATAAAATTTGAAAAGATGAAATTTTAGTTTAGCATCCCAAAAGAAGATGAGTAGTACAGTTTTTATTTAAAGAGATTTATGAAGAATCTTTTTTTTCATAGAGGCCAATAATGACTGATTGAGGAAGGCAAAAAGAAAAGGATTATCTCCCCCTTCTTAAAGATTAAGGAATTTAGCATCCAGTTTAAAATTTCAAATGTCAAAGACTTGACCATGTGCTTGGTGTCTCTAGCTTTTTAAAAATAAAGATTTTTTTTTTTTACACATAAAAATAATTCATAAATTAGTCTTCTTTTAATCTGGCTACCTTTCAGGCAGCATTAGTGTACTCAGGCACTAGTTGAGAAACGCTGGTTTAAACTAACACAAAATAAAATGGTTAGGGTAAAGTCCCTGTATAATTAACTTATATTTACATTTCTAAAAACAAACACAGGGTTTAGTATTTCATTTCTGAGATGTGTAAATATCAATATACTTGTATTATTTTGAATCATTATTATCTTGATCTATATCAACCAAGTTCTTATTTTGAATTATTGTTCAATAATTCAAAATAATGTAAGTATACTGACAATTACTCATCTCAAAAATGAAATACTAAATCATGAAAAGCAGTATGAACCCACTATCATAACCAAATGTCAAAAACCATCTGACATTGAAAATAAAAGGCTCCAAAAATACACCATTAGTGTTTTTGTGATGTCAATGAACATTTGTTGCCACTTTTGTGATGCCAAAGAATACTCATTGTCACTTTCGTAATGCTCATTGTAGTAGAGACTTTGGAATTTCAAATACAACTTATATCATACCATTGAATGATGCTGGTGTCAGACACCTCCGAATAATTTTGCACTAATAGTACTTGCTCGATAATACTTGCTCAAATCGTAATCCGAATATAGAAATAGTATAATGGATAGAGTAGAGAATAGCGGTCCATATAGTAATAGAGGATAGAGTAGAAATAGTGATTTGAATAGTAATAGAGGATAGACTAGAAATAGCGATCCTTTAGACACATGCTATCTCCCATATATGCATTTCCTCTATGGTCACCTGGTCCACTTAATTCAATAATGGGATTGCCCGTGTTTACTCACTGGTGATCTATGTTCAAACTCAAGTGTCGGCAACGATACTTTATTCTGATATAACAAATGTCCTTCAAGATTATGGTATAGTGAATATCAGAGTTGGTTATACATGAGTTAATGTCATCTAGTGGTCGTGATTTCAATCCTTGGATCAGGTAATGAATCACCAGTTCAGCAGGAATGAACAATAACCAGTATCACAAGGTCAAAATAGCCCAATAATCAACAGATATCCCATATCAGCCTAACAATGGATGCCTGAGGATGACCAGAGGGTACTTGGTTGAAACATTGTACTTATAATAACATCTTTATCAACCTAGATGTGGGCAATAGTTTGAAATAATACAAGTATATAAACAGAAGCTTTGTATAGATATTTTACTTTGAAATTTTTTTTAAAAAAAATGAAAATAGAGTAAAATACTGCTCCCTTTGATAATTTTTTAATTACAATTTACAATCTGTAAATAAAGAAAAATAAAAATCACATTTGATATTTTCAAATATTTTTATAGCCTCAGCTGATTTCATTATTAATACCAATATGATGAAAACATTATTTACCAGGGTATTTTTACATATTTTTTTTTTTCCTTCTATTTGCATGCACAGATGCCTAGTTTTCACAAAGGTCTAGATCAATAAGAAATTGACATTCCCAAAATTAGTAACACCAACTTTATTGATTAATAATAAAAAAAATCAATCCGAATGCTCATCAGCAATCAATTAAAAGCGGGAAAAAAAAAATAAATCAAGTCAACTTACTTCCAAATTTTTACCAAATTATCACAACCGCCGGACACGAATCGTTTAATCACTAACTGCCGTCCACTCTGTTCGACTAAGGAACTTGGAGCAATAGCATTGGCCCAGCTGACTGCATTACAGCCACTCTGTAAAAAGAGAGAAATAGAGGAAGAAAATAAAAAATGGTCAGTCAGTAGAGACAAAGAAAGAAAGAGGAAGAAAAAGAGTAAAATAAAAGTAAAGAAATAGGGAATCAGAAGAAGAAAAGAAAAGAAAAGAGTAACCAGCAAAACAAAAAATGAACAAATCTACATCTATCTAAACATACGGGGTGCGATGGATAAATTGTCGCCACTTTGAACAAATCTACATCTATATAAACATACGGGGGTGCGATGGATAAATTGTCGCCATTTTGAACACCTCTAAATCTAAACATGCGGGGTGCGATGGATAAATTGTCGCCATTTTGAACAAATCTAAATCTATCTAAACATACGGGGTGCGATGGATAAATTGTCGCCATTTTGAACAAATCTCAATCTATCTGAACATACGGGGGGTGCGATCGATAAATTGTCACCATTTTATATTTTTAATTTTGCACATGCGCATTGTTCATATTTTGTTGACTGTGCAGTACAATGGGGTCAGTAGGGCACTGTCTCTGAGGAAAGTGCACCATGATGCAATTCCCTCCGCCATAAATTTGAAAACTGCATGTTGTACAGCTTGACATTTGCAATGGAAGTTCCAATACGAACATTTCAGAGTGTTAATCTGTGGACAGTGCAGAGGATTCAGAAAGAGTTGATTACAAACATGTTTGGAGTGATCGCTAGTGATGGCAATGTTATGCCTCCATTCATCTTCCCACTGGGCCCCAGACTTGACATGGAAGCTTACATCAAGTGCCTTGAGAAGGTAGTGCTGCCCTGGGTCAAGAGGGTGGCTGCTGGAAGACCCTATATCTGGTAACAGGACTATGCACCATGCCACACAAGCAGGAGAACACAGTCATGGCTGTCATACAATTTCTGCAACCACATCACCCCTTACATCTGGCCAAATAACTCCCCAGACTGCAACCCCTTTGATTATTATGTGTCGGATGCAGTTGAGTGAGAGACCAAAAAGACTCCTTGTAACACCAAAAATGAACTGAGGGCAAGGATTATGGCAGCATTCACCAACTTAAACAAGGAGACCATCCAGAAGAGTTGCAGGAGATTCAGAAGTCGTCTGGAGGCAGTGGTTGAAGCCAATGGTGATTTTATTGAATAAATTTACTATTTGTGTAATTTTGGTAAATATCTGTTAAAATGAAATGTCAGTGTTATTTTCATTTCTGCATAATTTAGATGACAATTTATCCAACGCACCCTGTATAGTGTTAACATTAATGGCAAAAATCAACTCGTTTTCCATCTGAGACATGGATATATATATTTAACTCACCTTTAACCCTTTAAGGACCATCAAAAAATCCTAATAATCTGGTATTAATTAGAAAAATCCTAATAAAAATCTGATGTTAATTATAGGTTTCTGCCAATAACCCATTAATGCCAAACATCTTACAAATGGACATTAGTGTGTGAGAATAAAAATAAAGAAAACAATTGTTTTCAGATTAAACTGCAAACAAATTAATTGCTGGTACTCACAGATAAAATCTTATCAGAAAATGCCAAGCACAAGATAACTTTCTCACAAATGTGACATGGTTTCCTCTGACTTTTCTACAAATATTTTCATGGCAATTGTTCTGATGCGCTTTCGTCCTTGATTGATCAAATGCATGAATTTAAGTGTGCTGCTAGATTGGCAATTAGGTCTCACTGTTTTACTGTTAAACTAGTTAGATTCAACTGTATGTTCTGTCCTCATAGTTTCTTTTCTCACCTGTGGAAGTCCTTTCCAATTTCTTGCTTCCCTGTCACTTACAATCTTCAAAAATTTAAATGTAACACCAATTGCCATCTTTTGTCTTCCTGAACTGTGTTCGTTTATTGTCCTTTCTCCTCACTAAAGTCTTCTTCACATTCTCTTTCACTCCCAGTATCCCCTTACATCATAGTGGTATTATCACCTATCTTGTGGTGAAATGATTATAAAAACAATAGTTTTTAGCATCAGGAATAACTAAGGAAAGAAATCCATTGTCCAGACACTAAACCAATTCTTTAAAGTCTTTTACTGTAATTTTAAATTTTTGGATAATCTTGTATCAGTAATATAACACTGTGCAACCTTTGAAGTCATATATAATCAAAGAATTTGACTTCTCATAACTCATATTTGCTTTTGTTACAATCAAACAATAGGTTGAAATGAAATCATGCTGTGCTTATAATCTGTTGGAGCTTGATGCCTTTTTTGACTTGACAGTACGATAAATATAACACCCATATTTTCAGCAGTAGTACACACAAGATTTTCACTTATAATATCAAGGGGTTGACAACTAAACTGGCTCCCTCACCAAACCCTGATCTCCACAGAATCAACAGTCATTCACACCAACTAAAGAGTTAAATAGTCTCATCAACCTGCAATTAGCTAAGTGTGGTGAGTACAGCTGCACCCCACTAAAGACATATGTTAATCAGGGAGGGGTTCCTCCAACAGGAGTGAGGGGTTCCTTCAACAGGAGTGAGGAGGTCATAGATTTTGGAGCAGTACAGCAAATTAATGTCATATATATATATATATATATATATATATATATATATATATATAATATTAGTGGTTAATATACACACATATATATATATATATATATATATATATATATATATATATATATATACAAAAATAGATGTAAAAATTTCCAAGAGGATAGAATCCAGGTAGACCTCAATGTCCAGGACAAAGTAAGAATATAATAAAAAGGCTTAAACACTATTCCATGGGTTATAATTTATTACATTGGAATTGTAAGTACAATCCAATTCACCAGACCTACAAATTGGATTGTATTCCAATGTAATAAATTATAACCATAGAATATTAGTGTTTAAGCCTTTTTTATATATATATATATATCTCAAAGACAAAATAAGTAAAATAAAAAGAGATATTGAGATATTGTATTTTTCTTTTCATACATAGTGTCCCTCAGGATTTCCAATACTTTTCTACTGTTGGGGTGATTATATTGAATCTATTTCTTGGTCTGCTGCTAGGAAAGTTGGTTTATTGTGTTATGCCAGACAAGTTTTCTTGCCATAATTCATCTTTCACATTTATAAATCTACCATTTTCTGTGCATTTAATATTGCTGCCATATCTGGTCTTGTACTCCTGCTATATATCTCAAGATTCTTGACAAAATTCAAAAAAGGGTCTGTAATGTAACTGATCCCGATTTGGCATTTTGACTTCAATTACTCTCTCACAATATTACATGGCTTCTCTCTGTCTTTTCTAGAAATATTTTCATGACAATTGTTCTGATGAGCTTTTCTCCTTATATGATTATTAAAAAAATATGTAAATCCTTGAATGTTTTTACTGATCATGAATATTAAATAATTAAAATGACTGATCGTTTTCCTTATCATTTTATTTATATATTTAAGAGAAAAGGATCTGGATGAACATACTTCCATGAGCTGCACATTAACCCTTCGAGCCCTAGTCACGGCTTTACCGGTGGTAGAGAAAAGTGACTTAATGCCCAGCCACTTGTTGAACAATGGGTAAACACTTGAAATTATTTTTATATCTACCGTCAAACATTACATACCAATTATTTGAGCATTTTGACTCAGGATCGCAGGTAGAAGGGTTAAAATTGTTCAGAAACGCAAGCTCAAAGGGTTAAATGTCAAAGAGCTGTGTGCAGCTTGCAAACTGCAGTTTGTTTACCTGTCATATTTCACTGCATCTATCCAATACCTAAACATATTGCTAAGATATGATGGGCAAGAAACGCAGCACTGTAAAAGAAAAAAAAAAAAAATTATTATCATCATTTATGTGCGGTGTCCCTTCTGGATATAGGTGATCATGGCTCTCCACAACATCCTTTAACTCTTTACCATTCCTTCTTGTCCCTGTTCTGCCATCCATTCACACAAACTTGTAAGCTGCTGTCTCTTTCAAACTACCCATCTCTCAATACACCGTGTGAGTATTAAATTTTCCAAGTATTCCTTCCTTATAATGTGTCTTGGAATTTTCTTCAGAACTTCCTTATTGCTTACATGTCCTGTCTATAGTATCCTCAGCATTCACACTCCTCCTCCAGTCTTTTGAACAGTAGAGTTTTATCCCTTGTTTTCCTGTTTAGGATTTGGTTTCCAGTTCCTTCTAAAGTCTACTTCAACTCTATACTTCTAACATCTCCACGTGAACTCTGAAATGTTATTCACTAATTAAATCTTGACCTCTTCAAGTATAGAGTTAGCCGTTATCTTTACTGCATAAGCCCAAGAACTTCCCTTCTTGCTTTTTCTTACACTAATACAAACTCAGTAACCCTCTACCTTGAGTGGCTCTCGGGCCTTGAATTGGGTGAACATTAGTGAAAAAAAAAAAAAACCTCCTCTGTAGGACTACATATCACTCCTGTAACAAAATTGTCCAGCATTCACCGCCACAGAGGAGGAGAAATCTGATATAGCAGTTAAGCATTCTTTTCATATCTAACAAAATATCCCTATGTCCTAATACTTTGCTTAGTTTCTAGAAGGCACCTTTTGCTTATCTGATATCCTTTTGGATCTCTGTACACTATCGCCTTTTATTACTCTATCCACAAACTTCTGTACCTACTTGATTCTGATGTCTTCAGTTCAAAGCACGGACTTTTGACTATTTTACAGACAAACATATAGTCTATCTTTTAACAGTTAATGGTTAGTCATTTCTTCTCCTTTTGTCTGGCATGAACACAGTGTCATCTGCATTTGACAATTTCATTACAGAGTTTATGAAAGAAAAAAAAAAAAGAAATAATGGCTACACTTACTGAATGAGCATTGGTTATCTTCTTGGCGTCCCATGTACCATCACCTACAAAAAAAAAAAAGGAGATAAAAAGAAAAACCAAGATTATGCAGAATTAAAGGGAAATAAATATTAATTTGGGGGCTAATCTTCATCTTATGACTGATATTTGTGATAACTTCAAGTCAGAAGCATAGCTAGAGGGATGGTAGTCTGTCCCAGGTGATACTTTTATGGGAATAGCACTTTTGGGTCTTCTATATTGAAATGGTTTTAATATTGAAACACTACTCAACACTGAAGGACTTTTTCAATTTCACGTAACTTCAACTATGGCAAATGCATTTAAGTGATTGTTATCATGGCTAAACAATAAAAATTATCTAGTGATGTGTTCAGAGCTGTTTTATTATTGTTGACAATGTGAAACCTGTGAACAGACCCAAGATGTATTCTTTTAATGCTGCAGTACCTCTGTGTATGGGAGACATATCATGGCTGTTATTGTAACAAACACAACTTGAATTCAAACTGGGCTCTCCAATTTCTCATTTGGAGCTGATATCCATTACACCACCTGCACATCCTATAGGTTTAAGATAACTTTGCAGTGGCAAATAAGTTTTTGGTGGGGCCTTTTTTTTTTTTTTTTTTTTTTTTTTTTTTTTTTTTTAAACTTACCTGTACTAGAAATGATTGAGATGGAACCATCTGAACTGGCACATGCTAACATCAAACCAAATTCATGAGGAGCAAAACAGACAGAGTTCACTGAAAACAAAACAGAATTTGGTTAAATACAACAGCTAATCATACAGGGAGGAGGAAGGTGGCAGAGAGAGAAACAGAGAGGAAGGGGAGCAAAGAGAAGGAAAAGGGGCAGAGAGAGAAAAGGAAAAGGGGCAGAGAGAGAAAAGGAAAAGGGGCAGAGAGAGAGAGAGAGAAAGACAATAGTTCCCATAATATATTCTATAAAGAAAAGGAAATGAGGTAGAAAAAGAGAGCAAAAAATTTTTAAAAAATGTGTGTATCTATTTTCTGTGGACTATAAACTAACAGATTCATTAAATTCAGAACATAACAAATATAGAATTTATAATATTATCGTAAAAAAATACAACAAATCTGATTTACTTCATCTTTGCTAAAACTGGTCGTTTTGATCAAAAGATACAATTGAACTTTACAGACTTATCTCCCTTTACGTAACGAATCCAGTTTATTCAGATTTTTAGAAAATACATCAGGTAAAGAATATTCTTAAATTTAATTGTTTTATGTTTGTTTCATGGAGAAAATGGAAAAAAAACTGTGTAATCACAAATTATAATTAACATCGTTGCAATCACTTCTTTTCAGTTAATTAAAAAGAAGTAGTAACTACAATTTTCTACATGAGAATGTTTCTGTTGAAATAAAAATATATTTATAATATAAGTATCTCCAAAAATTTGTGAAAAATGAGTATATATGATGAAAAAAAATGAACAGAAACAAAATTTATCGTTAAAACCTTTTAAGATGAAAGATCAAAGAATTTTTTTATGTAAATTTGTTTTTTATCCTTTTTAAAAGCTTGAAAATTTTAGTTAAAAATCTCATTTTTCTGGCATCAATGTGGGACTATAAATTTGTATGCAATAAAAAAAAAACACATTGATTTGGAAATTCTTGCAAAAATCAGGTGATGAAACTTTCTGGACTTATTCAGAAATGAATTAAATTATTTTTTTTAAATGATTGTTTAGAAAATCTTGGTAAAAAAAAATATATATATATATATATATATACCTTTATATTACCTTTCTTTCCTTTTTTGAGGTATCTATATTTATACAAAAATTACTATTATGTTGGACATGGTGAGTGTGTGTGTCTGTGAGAGAGCATGCACATTACGGAGAAGCAACTAACTCAATCAGCAGCAGATGAGCAGGGAGGAGAGATTTTTGAAAAGTACTGATATTCAAAACTTAAAACAATTACTTGGTTACTTATTTTAGTGCATCATTTTACTTATAATTATTGCCAAATGATACAAAAAAATAGCCAGTGCATTATTTAAACAAATTAGCTGAAAAACAATCAGCAGTGCCTTCTTATAACTATTTGTCACTTATATTATTGCCAATTAAGACTGTATTTTTTTTTTTTTTACATTGAAATAAGTAGCAAAGTAATCATTGTAAGTAATGCAGTTAATCAAAATAAGTGCTACATAATTGGTTTCGGTATTTTTTTTTTTTTTTTAAATTGGCACACCTTTTTAAACTAATGCCATATGTCTATAGTGGTGATGATGTATGTGGTGCAATCCAGAAGATTTGAGACTTATAGGAGAGGCAGTTATAATTGTCCTAGATTATTGTGACTTTAGTATGTCATTACTAATAGTCTAATAAGCTGACATGCCAACTTTTGTTATTCCAGACTAAAAGAAACGGCTGTAACTGCTCTTTGACTAGTTTGAAGAATGCAATTGGGACAAACACAATTTGGAAGCTTGCTATCCAGTAAAGTTTCGTGTTAAACTGGGCAAAAACACTAGAGAAGCTTATGAAATCCTTCAGCCTGTTTATGCATTAACTTGTACGAGCCAAACATCTGTTTTTCATTGACACAAGAGGTTCAAGGATAGTAGAGAGGGGGGGTGAGAAACAATCAAAAATGTGAGAAGAAAAGAGCATAAAAGCTGATTAAGAAAATTCCCAATTTTCTGGACGAAGACCTGACATGTATCTATGAAGACAATAAGCATACAGTTTGAGGTTGATGTGATAACTCTACCCAGAATCATTCATGAAATTCTGAACATGTGCAAAGTTTGCACCCAGGGTGTTCAGTGACAAACAGAAGGAAAGACACATTGGTGACAGCAGAGAGATGGTTGATGGGCATCAAAACAGTCCTCACCCTTCCTAGAGTTTGGAACTTTCATTTTCTCTCCAAGTTGAAGGAAGAACTTGGGAGCAGTCGTTTTGAAGACATTGAAATGAAGGAAGCTGTGATAAGAGTCTTGGATAACTTCACTTTGGATGGCTTCCATGGGACGCTTTGTGGAGTGGCTGAAGTATGACAACAAATGCATTGGAGTCAGAGGATCCGACTTTGAAGGAGATTTGAGTTTTGTATTTATTTTAAAATAATGTCTCTACTGAAAAAAACTTCTGGAATGCAGCTTTGTTATCTAAGGGAGGTAATCCAATTTTAACATTTTATCTATTCATGCTATAGTTGTCTATTTTTGCTATTTGTAAAGGTTCACGGTAACATTTGTGGTTCAGTTCAGACAACATTATCATGAATTATAATGAGAACTGGATCAAATGTGTTGTAGAATAGCTAGTACCCCTTCAGCACTCTACCAGATGGCCTGGCTCATAGCCTTAAATAATCTACAATTAAGGACTTCAACAGTTGATTAATAAGTTGATATTAAGCTGATTAATATTTGGACTGATCTTACTTTGTTTGGCTATACAGCATTTGACCCTCCTCAATTCCTTGTAAGTTGTCTTGTTAATTGTTTTCTAATTTATTGTTCTGTGTTTTTCATGTATCCGTTAACACCTGATACTGGTGCTGAATAAATATATTTAGCACTCATTCTTCTCTGTATATCATTCACCTTGACGATACAACAAAATGAAAGTGACAAATTCTGTGTGTTTAACTTTTGTTTAATTTTTTTTTGTTAATGTTCCCCCAATACAAGGCCCAAGAGCCACACAAGAAAGAAGGTCACTGTATGGTGTTGCATAAGCATAAAGAAAGGGCAAGAAGTGAAGTGATGTAGGAAAGGTGATGGTTAACCTTAGACTTAAAGAAGTTAACATTGTTATGAATGGGAAAGCATAAGTGAATGAACAGACTTTAGATGGAACTGGAAACCCAACCTTAAACAGGGAACAAAGGATAAACCTCCAGTCTATTCAAAAGACAGGGGAAGAGTGTGAACTGGATGCTTACCTGAAGAATCATGATTGGAATATTCATGAAGTTTTATCCAGGTTCCATTTGTCTCTTTCCAAATGATAACTCTTCGGTCGTAGCTGCATGAAGCTAAAAGGCAACCAAACATGGGATGTGCCCAGGCCAGTTGCCACACAGGCCCCTCATGGCTGCAAATAAAAATGTACATTTTATACAAATCTAACAACTGTGATAGAAAACTATTATCTTCATCTCACACTCTGAAAGACAAATGTACTTTGGTTTTGATTGATTGGCTTTTTACAGTTTATTAACCCCTTTTTGGGTTTATTTAAAGCCAAAACATATTTTAGATTATAAAAATAATTCTTTTTTTTTTTTTACGAGCGAATATTACATTAAGAATTTTTTTAGGGATTAAGAATGATATTTCCAGATACAATTCCTATTATTTAACCCATAGCTGGGAGGATAAGAGATGAATTCATACACGGTGCGATGGATAAATTGTCGTCTATAATAGGCAAAAATGAAAATAACACCGACATCTCATTTTAGCAGATATATTTACCAAAATTTCATAAAAAATATCTTGAAATACTAAAGAGTAAATTTATTCAATAAAATCACCATTGGCTTCAATCACAACCTCCAGATGACTTCGAAATCTCCTGCAACTCTTCTGGACAGTCTCCTTGTTTAAGTTGAATGATGCCATAATACTTGCCTTCAGTTCATTTTTAGTGTTACAAAGAATTTTGTTGCTCTTTTGCTCAACTGCGCCCCACACATATAATCAAGGAGGTTGCAGTCTGGGAATTAAGTGACCTTTTAAGAAAATTTCTTTTTTCCTTTTTAATAGCAAAGAATGAATTCTTAGAATTTCTTACTCTTGAGCATGCAACATACAACTGGCCATGTGTAAATATTTCTTTGTGGAGCCAAATTCCAACTTTTTGGAGTGTTTGGTCTTAATGCTTTGTTTATAGTTCTTGCAAACGCAGGGTGAGCTGTAAACTGGATTCTTGTATATATAAAAACTTAAAAAATGATATGCAAAAAAGCAATATTGTATTTTTATTAAATATGTATTTGTTATTTTAATCATTAAATTAATAATGTTTTTAAAATAGTGGAAGTATTTTGTATGTTAAATAATAAAACTTTTAATTTTTCAAAAAAAAAAAAAAAAATTAATGAAAATTTATTGTACTGAGCTATGCACTCTAGTAAAACCAACTGTACTTTGTACCCACTTACCTATTTGCACTTCTTCCCAAAATTTGGTTTTGATCAGTCAACATATCGCTATTTTAGAGGTTGCAATGGACAGACTAATGGAAGTCACAGAATTTTATATATAGTTTTTTAAAACATTAATAGCAGAATTTCATTAGAAACAAAGAAAAGTACTGAACTGTTATGTCATATCAACATAATAAAACACAGAGAATGAAACAGAAAGAACCAGAAAAATTAGAATTAATCCATGCCGTTCTTAAAAGGATGAGTAGAATTAAAAGAAGTTGGAATAAATGGTAAATTAAACTGGATCGAAAATAAGGAAAATATTGTCACAGACAAAAAAAAAAAAAACTCACGCTTTTAAATCTGCTTGCAATGTTTGGCTGCCATTTCTGATATCAAATATCTTCACCGACTTGTCTGATGAACATGTGGCCAGTCTATTGCCATAATAGTCCATTTGGGCATCATGCTGGATAAAGGAATGGAAAATAAATTTAATCATCATAACTTGAACAAATAAACTTTACTGTAAAAAAAATTACTGGAAAATGATTAAACAATCATTAGTTAAAAAAAAAAAAAAAATTCTATCAAAAAAATTTAATGAATATATCAATTTTAAACTGAATTCCGATTTCTCTCATTGGCTGAGAGCAAGATTCATTTGTATAAGACACACAGGCCAAAATTTGATGTCAATATCTGCTTGCATCCTACACACCTCTTTTTTTATAAATAATACAGTTGGGGGGGG
This sequence comes from Acanthosepion pharaonis, assembly GCA_903632075.3. NCBI lineage: Eukaryota > Metazoa > Mollusca > Cephalopoda > Sepiida > Sepiidae > Acanthosepion > Acanthosepion pharaonis. The sequence continues at coordinate 1,696,733 of CAHIKZ030003464.1, read as the reverse complement.
GGGGATAAATATTCGTACACATACAAATTTTTAATTTATTGTATTCCCAACTAATGAATAAACATACTTTTCATATAATTAACTGTACACAGATGTATAATAACTAAATATACATAGAAAACAGAAATAAATTTCATCTAATAGAAATAAATTCCATGTATCCATTTTAATCAGTGAAAAAAGTATCCATACAATGCAAATTTCAGATTTTAAAACTTTTAACTTGATTATATATATATATATATATAAAGTGAATGAGACAGCAATTTCTAAAGAATTAATGGATTTATTTTAAATCCAACATTTCTATTACTTCAAAAAGCTTGAAATAAATGCCCCATTTTTATTTTAAACTGTGTACTATATTAAGAGATACTAAAGTAGATTTTGCATTCAGTGTCACACTAGAGCATCAGAGTAGCCAGGTGTATCAGGGGGTTGATTTGGAATGTCAATTCCTATCTAATCAGGTGCAGAATCATTTTCTTCATTTCTTAGTCAAAAGATAAATAAAAGTACAAATGACTTATCTTCTAACCTGAAGTTTCTCAAAGACATCATTCTGTTTGTAAGGTAAATGTATTGAATTCATTAAGAAATCTCTTAATGAATGGATTCATCTTACCTTGGAAAGCAGAACAGTGTCTCTTCCAAGTTGGAAGATATGTAATTTGAACATTTATTTAGCTATATGTTATGTGTGTGTAATTGCTGAAACCTCCTGACAAATGGGCTGAATGATTAAAAAAAGGCCCGACTACAAAACTCTGGAGTCAGATTGCTGAATGTAACATCTATTAGTTAAGTGACAAATTATATATATATATATATATATATATATATATATATATATATATATATATGAGGATGTGGGCAAGTGGTTAGAGCTTTTTGACCATAAAACCTGTGCTCTGACCTCACCATGGTTGATTTGTCAAGAAGGTGGTTTCTTGGTGTTATTGACCTGGAGGAGGTGATCACAGTGTGTGGCACCTTTGAAAAGTGCCTGAAAACCATACCACTGGTTGACCCAAGCCTTGTACGTGAAATGGGGTAGAAGGAACCCTTGGGAGCCACTGGTGGTTGTAAATGCACACCCACACATCTTATATATATATATATATATATATATATATATCTATATCTCAAGTTCGCTCCAATCAAGGTAGTAAAGCCACTGAGACAAGGTGTGGGTAAATTAGAAAAAGAAACACTACTAAGTAGCGAGAACGAAAGAAGAGTAATCAGGAGGACAGTAGATAGCGACTGACATTGCATTTAAATTTTTGAAGATTAAAGTTGGCTGGAAAGCATGGAGCCAGAAAATAGTTCCACAATCAAAAAGTACAAGAAAAGAAACTTCCAACATAGAATTTAGGGCTACATCTAGCCAGCTTAACTGTAAACTGATGACATACCAATGCCAGTCTAGTATTGCACTTGAATTCAAAAAGCCTTGATACCATAGCAAAGAGCTCATCCAAACAATTACCAATATAGTCTTTCCAGTTCATGTCAGGCTATATATATATATATATATATATATATATATATATATATATATATGGGCAGCAATCCCTCTTTTATACAAGTTTCATTAAGGACGACTGAAAAGGTACTGCGATTGAGCTTTTTATTGAATTTTTCTTATGTTTGTATTTAAGTGTATTCTTTTCATGGCCTAAAGTATGTAAAAATTGTCTGAATGTTCCATACATACAAGTGCTTTTGGATATTCCATTATCAGGGAGGATTTTCATTTTTATTTTATAACCCGAATGTATAGATTTTATGTATATCTCTAAAGTTATAGGAATGTTTTTTTTTTAGTTTTTTTTAAACAGTCAGTACATTGTGACCCTGTTCATAGTTGATGTTATTGAGTGTTGGCTTTTTCTTTTTTTATTATTAATGCTTCCATTTTTATATTATAGCTGTATTTGGCAGGCGGAGTTTGGTTGTTTTCTGTGAGTCCTAATAGTGCTGTGGTCAGAGAGATGCAATGTGAGTCTTCTTGATAGGCATGTTGTTGTATGTCCTATATAATTATTCATGAATGTGGTCTGATCAGGAACACAGTTCCTTAAGGAACATGAATTCATAAATTATATTGGTTCTCTCAAATTTGGATATATAGAACATTCAAACAATTTTTTTACAGATTTTATGCCCAGAAAACATTTATACAAACAAGAAAATTTGATTAAAAGCTTAATTGCAGTTTAAAGAAACTTTTAATTACTGTTGTAAACTCCCTCAAACAAAAATCAAAGCACTAAGAAATTATAAAAATACATTTTTCTAATAAAAGTAATAAATACATTTTTATAGCAAAATGATCCACAATACATTTTATAGTAGAATTACCAACAATACATTTTATAAGAAAATGACCAGTAATACATTTTGATAGTAAAATAAGCAAAACTATATTTTTATAGCAAAATGACAATCAATACAATACTAAAAAAGTACAAAAATACATATTTATAATAAAATGACCAGCAATAAATTTTTATAAAAAAAAATATACCAACAATTGATTTTTTATTGTTTGAATTTGGCTAGATGTAACCATAAGTTCTATGGTAACAATTTCTTTCACACCCAGTAACCCCTTGTGCCTTAGTAGTTTTACTGCCACCTTGCTTGGGATGAATTTAAATCCAAAAAAATAAAAGTTTACAAATTATATATCTAAAAATCATACATTTGACCTGAAAGTATAAAATTATGTACAAAATATTTAGATTTCAGCATTAAATGACCCATAGAGGTGTTAATATGCTGCTAAAATCAACCAACCAATAATACATATTTATAGTAAAATGACCAACAATACATTTTATCTGTAATTGAAGGAATACAATTGCATTCAAAATATAATTAATTGAAGTCATAAAATTGTGTTGAAAATATTTAGATTTCAGCATTAAATAACCCATAGAGGTGTTGATATGCCGCTAAACAAAATCAACCAACAAACTATATATCCTGTAAGTAGCCAGTATTCAAACATTAGTTTTCAAGGGACCAACTGGTGTGTTCATACCATATGTCAGACATTAATATTTCTACAGAAAGTCTTCGAAATAGTCATACTAAGTGGGATAATATTGGGTTGTCTAGAAAATTCATGCCAATTTTAGTCATTTATGTTCAGAGTCAAATTTATCGACAAATCTAATCTGCTTACATTGCTGATTAGAGCACACTTCAAGCTATATCTTGAGAAAGAAAGTTCAAAATTACTTATTCCGTGTCAATTTTTCATCCCTATGAAAATGAAAAATTATAAGGTGTGTTTTAGACACTTGATGCTTTTTTTTTTTTACCAAAAGGCAAATATATTCACAAGCAATCAATTTTTCATCCCTATGAAAATGAAAATTTCAAAGTTTACAAGGACAAAATAGCCCTTATCCATGAAGAACGCTCAGACAGCCCCCCCCACACACACACACTAAAAATGATGACCAAATTAAGACACAGATTGAGAGTAACCTGCATTGAACAATGCTGGAATTGGCAGAAACACTAATTTTATCAAAATCTACCATCCATGATTGGGTACTCAAATCGCTCCGATGATTGGGTGAAAAAAGAATCTTTTGGATCACATTTCATTTGTGATTTTCTGTATAAATTCAATAAAAATGCACCCTTTTTTAAGCAAATTGTGACAAGTGATGAGAAATAGATCAGTTACAATAATGTTTAGTTAGGTACCTCCACGAAATCACTAAAAAAAGAGCATAGCTTGATGAAAAAGACGCCAACCTTGCCGAAAACTAAATTTTATTGTCTAAATGCTTATGTTATTATTAAGAGGAAAGACCAAAGTTTTTTTAATTATTTTTAAAAAATTTTCCTTCTTTTAGAACATTCTAAATTTTGATTAAAAAACCTTTTTTCTATTTGTATCAGCGGAACTAGTAAATAACATAGACAATTTTAGCACGTTTTTTTGGTATGACACATTAATTTGAAAAAATTGTGCAAAAATAGAAATAATTATCGGATGTTAATGAAACTTTCAGGAACTATTCACAGATGATCGAAATTATTATAAATATGTTTTTTTTATGAAAGTCATGGTAGAAATATTTTTTAAAATATTTATTACCCCCCATAACTAATTTTATGAAAAACGCTAGAAATTGATCGCATCGGTTTTAGTGATTACAATAATTAAAAGCACAGGGCTTTGAGGAATGCAAATCATGTTTTTTTTGTTTTTAATTGGATACGCAGTACCTGAAAATCAGCTCTGAATTGTAACATACAAAACTCAATAAAACAAATATATTATTTAATTTCAAATGCTTTTATTTGCTTTTAGTTGTTTTTATGAATATGGACAATATTTTCTGAAAGCAAAAAAATTTTTTCGATGAAAAATGAATTTTTAATACAATTATTTGTTATTTCATTAATTATAATAGATTTTACATTTAAGTTGTTAAAATATTATAAAATTAGTTAAAAGCCGCATCAGCTTTCATAAGTGTCCTTTTTTGATCTTTTTTTAGCGCGTTGTAAATTGTATCATTTTGACTAATCAGAAGATCCCCAGTAATTAAGAAATGTAATTTTGTGCTTATAATCGAGCTGTAATTATAAAATACGGAAGACCAACCAGAATATAATTAAGATGCGTTATTTGAGTTAAGCATTGTTCTCTGCTTTAAGGCCCTTACTTTTTATGTAAACACGTGTGGAGAAGTTAATTTGATTTTTCAATTTCAACTGAGAAGGGTACCTACAAGTATCAGTTTCATCTTATGAAATTTATATGAGCTTATTTTTATATTAATCTCAGTTACGACATTTTTCCATAAATGAAATATCAAAATTAATAATAAAATGAATGCAAATACAAATAACAGTAGAATGTAATAAATGTACATAAAATTATAGTATTTTATGTACAATTCTGATAAAATTTCATAAGAAAGGTACCTATAAATTAATTAGATACCTTTCTTAAGAAATATGAAATTTAATGTCACTCTTAACAGTTTTATTTTAATTTCTTTACAATATATTTCCCATAAAGCATCATAAACGTAAAGGTGAAAGCTAAGTACAAAAAAAAAAAAAATAAAAAAAAATTAGACCGCTGAAAGTTTTCATTAAAATAACGGGTAAATAATTTGTTCACGTAAATGTAAATTATTTCACTTTTCTCCTTCCAGAGAACAAATTAGCCTCATGGAATTCGAAATATATCATTCATCACATGTCAAGAGACGCGAAAGTTTATGACCTGCTTTGTTTTATTTTTCAAATTACATCTTTTTGGCACAAAAGCTAAGTTAAGTTTGGTTCAAAATATTTTAAATAAACATTATAATTTCTGATTTTCTTAAAATAAGTTTTGAAAAAATGATAATTGATATTTAAAAAAATTTCAAAGTCAGATTTCCAGTTTTTTTTAAAATGGAAAAAAATGGTCAATTTTGCTGACTCAAAAAAAAACTAGATTTTTAACGAAAATTTCGGATGTGCTAGGAACGATTAAAAAATGGAAAAAAATACCCCAAAAATACTTTGACCTTTCCTCTTAATAATAACAAACATTTAGACGATAAAATTTTGTTTTCGTCAAGTTTGGCGTCTTTTTCATCATGCTATGCTCTTTTTTTTTAGCGATCTCGTGGAGGTACCTATATAAAATATATTGTAGAACAGGTATATTGACCTTGACTTTTATAAAAATATGTATACTATTGGCACACTGAATGATTTTAAAACCCTAAGTCAGCAAATAAATTAACAAAAGGTTGCCGACCCCTGGTCTAGCTGATTTCATTCAGTTTCCTTATGCCTCCATCTCTGTTTTTATGGCTTTTATTAAGTGTTCCACACTGTAATAATAGAAGACTTGTCAAGAAAGGTGGAATGTTGTTAGAAACTGAATGTAAATTACCTGCGTTTTTATATCTTCCCCTATCTTTCTTACAGATATAATTCCATCAACATAGACCTTACTTTAAATTAATCCAATGAAGTCCGTCTACAAAAGGAAATAATACAATTTTTTTACACTTTGTCATTTATTTACCTCAATCATTGGCCTGTGAAAAAAAAATGGTATTAATTATACATTTCTACCTATAACCCATTAATGTCCACTGTCCCATTTGGGGGGGGTATTCAGTCAGTTAAGTGCCATACATAATATATGCTTGGGTGATCATGTCTCTTAATTCATGACTGACTAGGCAGAAGATTTCCCTGCAGTAGGTTGCCATTTCTTTCTTCGGTAGACTAGTTGCCAGCCAAGGCTATAGAACCCAGTCTGTCCTCTTGTTCAACCCTTAGCTTGGGTGGGGGATATAGATTCATACCTTTCCCAAGGTTATTTGCACCTAAGTGAAAGTAATGAAACCGATTGGAATTTGAACTTGGCTCTCCAATTTCTCATTCAGAGCCACTAACCATCACACCCCACCCCATGGAGTATTAATCATTAAGAAAGGAAAGCTAAACTGATGTACATTATATTGGCATGCTTACACTAAATTCCAGCACTCTTTGGCAAATCACAGCAACTTGAAGCTATTCCTGCCAGGGTTACAGTGTCAACATTTACAACAGGATGTTGGGTGTGGTCACTGACAGAATCTAACAGACCAGATGTTTAGCAATGAACTGCAATGTGGTATCATGCAAAAAGATCCTTCTTACTGGACAATAGATAAGATCTAATTATTCCGAGCCAGAATGGAACTACAGGAAAACATACAGTAGTGACTTGTGTTTCCTAATACATGCGCAACTGAAACTCCTATGATGACATGGAACACTCCAGAAATTTCTGTAAATCCAATAAACTATAAGGATTTTGTCTTAACCTTTTAAAAACTGGTATAAAAATTTAAATAAAAATTAAAGACTTACAATCATGTCTTCATGAGCCGTATCCACCGAATTAATTACAGACACCTGAAAAGGAAAAAAGAAGAAAATGTCTGAAGTTTCAAAAAATAAATTACTCTTTATGGAATGTTGTTCGTAGATAAAAATAAAATAGTTAAAACTGTTTATTTTTTTTCCAGATAGTCAAGTGTGAAAATGCAGTTACCATATATAGTGGTGTATAAGCCAAATTCATGCATAGCGTGTTGCCAGAATTTTTTCATATAGCTTGTGTATAATGCACCCCCAGTTTCTGAGAAATACTAATAGGCCTACTGGAGTCAAATATTGTAGTACAGGGCATCATCATGGATATGTTTTATAGCAAATTTTTTCTTCTTTTGCACAAAGAACTACTCCAAAATGGTAAGAAAAACCACTTACCATACAATATAGGATATGAAGATTTAAATACCATACTTTGGTTTTCATTCATGTCTGACTATGGTAGCTCCTTTTCCCTGGGCCTGCCACTTACATAGCCTAAATGAATCTTAACCACTCCAGAAAAAAAAATTACCTGTGTATAGTGCAACCAGAAAATCCATTGTGTCTTAGTGAATTTATTGCCTTGCTTGGCATGAAATGATTTAAACTATAGTTGAAGAACACAAGAAAAAAAAGAAAGAAAGACCTAACTAATAAGAGAACAGAATTCATGGTCTCAAAAGAGACAACTTAAAGCATGAGCTACATATTGGAGAGTCTGAAATATATATATATATATATATATTTATGATATAAGGCAACCTTTAGATAAAATGAGGTAAAAAAAAAAATATATATAGCAAATTTTCATGAATTTATCCTATACCTGTAATAACTGCTTACTGATTACATAAAGATGACATTATTGGAAATGTTATCCTTAGAAAAATCAAAATAAACAAAATAACAAAAGCATTTCTATATCATGTTTTTTCTACACATGACCCTCTAAAAGAGAAACCATTGTTATGTTTACATTTCATCATGTGATCTCTTATGAATACTGATTCTTCTTCTTTTCCTATATATAAACAGTTACAAACAACCTGGTGTACTAATAGCCATTTACTTATACTTCATAAACAATCACTAAATACCGCTAATAACAGTATGATAATAGTACATTCAACTTTCAAGATTTTTTTTTTTTAATTCAGTCTGTTCCTAACTTCTGTCTAAGCCAGTTGATCATTGAAAGTTCAGCAAAAGACAACAGGTTGCTGTGAACCCAATCATAACTCGATGTTTACATTTTCTCAGCTAAGCTTGCATGGATACTAGTGATGGGACGATACCAAGATATTTACCAATTCTGACAAAATTCCTGATACTGCTCTAAATTTCCAATTCCAATACTTACAATAATTAAAATTCATTATTTTCAAGCCCTACAATTGGTTTGGGAAACTTAAAGTACATTTATTAATAAAAAGTTTAGTAAAAGGATGAATACACAATCTTATGAAATAAAGTTAGATATCCTTTTTATTTAAAATATTGGGTAAGAGTTTAAACAATAAAGAGAACAATTTCTTTATCTAAATCACTTAAGTACCTTAGCTACAGTTGACATATTGCTTTACTTTGGTTATCTTCAGAAATCATTAAAAAAATTTCCAAACTACACTTGGCATTGGATCGACTCATCATAATTGGGGTCTGAAAATAATAAACATTGGTTAAAATTTTAATTCTTCACCATTAGATAAAAAATGTTTTTAGTTTTCTAATGTGTATAATTTGTAAAGATTCAACTAATGGTTTGCTATTAATTGTAAAATAAAAAGGGGGTCTATATTTTTGTTCACTTTATATATTTTAAATTTTAACAAGCAAAGGCACTCTCTAAATCTTATACAATCTCATTAAAATTTTATATTTGGCATTTTTCAATGAATGGGACAAAATTAGGGGTGACAATTCAATTTCAGCAGGCACTTCAAAAATAAGAGACACACTAATATATATATAAAAAATATTGCAACAATCATACTCTAAGCAGAAAGGCATCATCCTATGTATTGTGGTTTAACTCAGGCATATATTTTCATAAAGTAGAAAGAGTACCTAATCCTTCAGGACAGTAAATAAAAATAAATGCAAATTTTAAATTTGCTTACAGATGTTTAATAAGAATTAAATGTGAATTATCACAGCAACTTAATAAATAATAAAGGGTCTTCAATCTTATCTAAAAAATTTAATTACTAATAACTTTTACTGTCTAAAATATATTTCTTACAAGTAAAAATTAATAATTTCTAAAAAGCCTGATCTGGCTCTTGCAAAGGTAAAGCATAGCAGGAGGAATTAGGTATTTACCGAACAGGTACTTTATCAATTTAAGTAAATTTTTGCTCTTTATTAAAAATCAGTAGTTGGTTAAAGCACATCAGATCTAATGAGAGTTTCTCTTGCCAAGTGGAACACAGGTTTGCATTTTCTTTAATATGATTTCTCGAATGTTCAGGCTAGAACACAAAATAAAATACTGTTTAAAATAAACAAAACGTTTACTCAAATATGGGTATCCACTAGAAATAACATTTAAAGTGATAAAAATATGTTGGATTAATAAATAAAAACCCATTTTTCCAGTATCTTTACTGATTGATTGTATGTACAAATTCCACTTGAAATTGTTGGAAATAATGAAGAATAGACTTATGTGAGTGGAATGGTGATGTCGACAAAACGCCTCATTCTCCTCCGCTTTAGTCGCCTTCCATTTGGATTGGCAGAAGAAGTGAAGGCAGAGATATGTTATAAGAATTCCTTCACCTCATACTCGAGTGCTCTTTGGCTGACAGCAAAACAAGTTGTCATTATTGTTCCTGTCTGTTATTACTGTGGTTACTTGACCCTAGCAGAGAGGGTTGCAAAGGAAGGACATTTTCTTTTGCAACCCGATCATTCACTAACTATCTCCACGCTGGTCTTTTCAGTCAAATTCATTTTCAACAAAATCTGGCTGGAGCTTAAGTCCATAGGCATTCAAGGCATGAGGCCACCTTGAGAGAACATTGTGATAGGAAAAGAACTCACCAGTACATATCTTGAATATTTTTTACTAATAATATATTTACGATATTTACATAGTTTGAAGTAAACTTATTGCAAATTCTTTAAATAAATAGCTATCTTTTGTTTGTCAATAAAAATATTCTTTAAGAAATACCACTATTTTATTTATTGCAAACCAAATTAGCACATATTTCAACCGTAGTAAAAAAAAAAAAAAAGTTTTTTTATAACCAGCATAACAATAAAACAATCAAAATAAATATGAGTTTGTCATATTGATATCAATTCGGTTTATGAAAGTTGAACTTTTAACATATAGACAATTAAAAACAAAATCATTGCTTTATGAAAGTTTGAAGGGCTCAAGCCTGCTGCTTATACAAGCCTAAAGGATAATCCAATCCTGCTGATACGTCTAATCTCCCATTTGGTAGTGAATGCTAGAGAATCTCCTCACAGTTGAAGAAGAGACTTGAAGCGACGGGGATGTGGTTCTTACTGACAAGCGCTGAGAATGCCATAGACTGAAAGTTAATATATAAGCAACAAAGTAGTTTTCAAGAGAATACGAACTACAAGAAAACAGATACTGAAAATCAGAAAGAGGCAGCTGGAATTTCTAGGGCACATGACGAGGAAAGAAGGATTGGAGAATTTGACACACACAACTTGAATGAGAAGGAGACAGCTTGTAACTGTCTTGGCAAATTTGAGTGAATGGATGGCTGAACACTGAAGTGGGATGGTAAAGGATCAAAGGTTATTTAGAGCTACAGGAAATTGGTGAGAGCCATGATCGCCCACGAACTGAAAGGAACATGGCATATAAAAAAGAAAGCACTAAGAATTTAACAAATTTTTAAACTGTATCAAAACAACATTAGGAAATGATTAGGGAAGCATTATATTATTTTTTTTGTAGGGAAATCTAGTGTATTTTGATTTTTTTTCGCGCCGTGTGGTTTCAGGATGTGCAAAATCATGGCTCTCCACAACTTCCTATCCTTCGTAGCTTTAAGTAATATTTTGATCTGCTCTGTTTTTTTAAAACAGCCACTCATCCTTCGTGATCTTCTTTTTTTTCAAGTTTTATAATGATTAAAAAAGTGACTCGGGAGAGGAAAAAGTCTAAAAAACTAAGAAAGTACTACACCGGTTTCAATTCAAAAATTGAAAACAGATGGTACTTTTTATTTTGTTTTTACTAATTAGTATACCAGCTAACTAAACATGCACAAAAAATATCCAAATGAGAATATAATGATCAGAAAATGTTTCTATATTCTATTGATAACGAATATGTCGATAAATCTTGTCTTACTCTTAAACAACTCAGGGCAAACTTAAAAAAAGACAAGTCATAAAATTTTCCATTTTCACAAAACAACAAGTCATAATGTATTTAAAATTTAGTACTTGAAATCTGAAAACTTTTTTTCTAATGTTATTAAACAATTATTAATTTAACAACAAAAAAAAACGCTAAAATTTTCAATACAAAGAGAAAATGCGGCATGTGAACGATTCCGTTGTGTCTAAAAAGTTAACAAATTAAATCGCCCTTTAACAAAATAAAAAAGATTATTTAAAAAAAAAAAAAGAAGAAGAAGAAGGTATTTACCATTGTGCTGCAAACAGGAAATGTCTACAATAAATCCAAGTGAGAAATGCACAAACTAAACTTGGTAACTTTCAGGTGGAACTGTCATCGACGAAAAACCTCCAACCTCGACAAGAAGACGTGGCAAGGAGAGTTCTACAAAGGGAGATAACTCGCGAAGATTTTGATCAACAGAATTAAAGAACGGTCCCCAAGTATATTTCTTTTCTTTATAAAAAAAAAACCCTCAAAAATCTAATTATGAAGTATTACTATTATTTAATTTACTAATAAATAAACAGCATTGTCAACATCATTGAGTTTGACCTTCAAGAAATAACTATTACTGCTTTTATTTGATTATATTATTAATCCAAAAGCGTTTCTTTTTTGGAGTTTAGAAATTAATTCCTTTTTCTAATAATTTATTGCAGAGTGGGAATGCATTCCTTCATTCTTGTTTTTGCCATCATCTTGATTAATATTAGTAATTAATATAATTATTGAGCAAGTTAAATAATATTGTTTACATCTAGTAAAATAATATTATTTCCCATATTGTTTGAACCCTTATGTAAAATAAATAAATAATTAAAAATTTGGCAGAGTTGAACGTTTGTGCCCACAAAAAATGGAGTGTAAAAAAGAATGGTTTTTCCTGTGACACCACTATTATTTCAACTACCTTCACTTCACAGCAATGTTTATTATTTTAAAAAGTGATAATTCGAATTTTAATAAAACCTAAACATATGGAAGCGAATTTATACAATTTTTTTGATTTTGAGACTTTACAACAAAAATAATAAACACTATTTTTATATTAGATTGTTTATTGGAATGGTTGACAAAAGATCACCTAATTGTCAATTGATGTGAACTTTATAGAATGGTAAATAATTTTAGCATCCCGCTACCACTTTCTTATCAATGTTGAATTTTGTACAAATCTGTGCAAAAAGTGGATCAAAGAGCTTACCCAGCGTCATACATATTTTCAGGAAATCTCAGCTTTTAATTGGTCAATAAACACACAAGTGGGCGTTGCAATCCACCCACGTACAAATCTTTTTCCAGCGTGTGACCAAGTCAAGTTTTCCCACTATTTTTCTAGGAGCCTGTCACATAATTACATTAATTATAAATATCAGACACAAACTTATACTTTCTCTTTTCTATGGAAATATAACCTTAAAGGATTCGCATATTGACTATGTGCAGTCAGATGCTTATAAAATATATTCTTGCATGGACATACGTACAAAATTTTCCAAACTACATTACAAACATACAAAACATTTTCAAACAAGCAACAAGAACTTTTTTTTAAAATACTTTTCTAAAGCTACAAGTTTATTCAGCATTTGAGATTCTCACATGCAAGGGATACACATGGGAATTACAAGTCAGAGAGACGCCAAAGAAACAACTTAATTTTATGCTACTGCAATTTGGAACAAACTTTCTTTATGAGAGATTAGGAAAATTTACACTACAAACTTTTCCACTTAATATCTTTCATAGAAAAAACGTTTGTCGAATTTAAAATTTAACCTTTATAGTAAAAGGCAGACAACTTTTACTTACTTTTGGCATTGAACATTTCTGAAGCAGTAAAGAACTTTTTCTCTTAAATATACTCTTGCACACATCATTACAAAACAAAATTGTAATATTCTGCATATAAAAAAAAAATATATTGTTGCATCAAACCTATCCTTTTTGTTGTGACTGAATATCATTACCATTTGACCTTTTTTTATAATTTATGCTTGTGGATATTGCATGTTTTATTTACAGCACAATTTTAAATATTTATGCAGCCTTCCTAGATCTACAATATAATAAAGATTTCCTTAAAGTTGGTTCACATATTTTAATAATTTAATAAATGTTTATAAATTGATTAATAAAAAATTGTTTTCATATTTATTTCTTTATAAATTGGTAAATAATAAACATTGCATTACATTAGTTTTAATACAATTGTATTAATTTTTAGAATGTTGTAAATATAAAGTTATTTTTGTAAATAAACAATCTAATAAATAGTGTTTAATATTTTTGTTGTAAATTCACAAGAACAAAGAAAATGTATAAATTCACTTTCATTTTATCATGTTTAGGTTTTATTTCAATGTTAATCATTGCTTTATAAAACAATAGACATTACTGAGGAACAAATGTGGGGAAAATTGTGAAAATGGCCTACCTCGGAAATGCCTGCAAATCTGTGCGTCGTGCAAACTCTGGTTGCTCAACGGTAAAAGAACCAAAATGGCGGCGCCCATGTTTTATGCCAGGCGGTCTCTGACAGTTAAAGCGAAATCTCATTGTCTCGTCATTCATATGTAAATCGCGGTTGGTCCTCAGCTGTATAAAGCAGGCGCGTTTTTGTTTCTGATCAGTGAGCTTTTTGCTCGTGGGAAGGTTGGACGTGTGACACTGGTTTTTATCGGTTATCCTCCTCGCAGGTTTTTTGTTCCTATCTGCTATTATCAGTTGAATCATTGTGTTACCACCACAACAAATATAGTTAAAATAATAGTGGTGTCAAGGGAAATCTGCTTGATACACCATTTTTCTGTGGGCATGAAGGTCCAGGACTGTCTCAAATGTTTTTTACTCTGATGGCTAATAGAAATTAAAAACAAGTTGTAATGAAGGAGTTGTTGAGAGAAGGCGTTGTTTGCTCATTGTGAAAAGAATTCAGATGGCAACATGTATTGTTTATAGCCATAAACAGAATTGATTTCCTGGGGTTTGAGCCTGAGCCTTGCATTAACCAACTGAGGTTGACTTATTTGAGTAGAATGAATACACAATAGACAAGCCAGGATGTTGAGAGAGTGACATGATTTGCATAGGCAAATAGAAATCTAATCCAAACACTGAAATTGAGTACTTTGCAAAAGAATAAAAGAATGTAGATACTGGAGTGGGGAGAAAGGAATTCTTAATGATGTTTCTAAGGACAGCCAGGGTGAGTAAAAAAAACTGAGAGGAGCAACCCTGTTTCTTTACTTTTGTCTTTTACTTTACTTTCTTTTTACTTCACAAGTATTGGGGGGGGTCCTACATACAAAAAACATCGATTTATGGTAATAGTAGTAGCAATATTAGCTGTTTCCTTATAAGGAAACATTTGACATTCATTAACTGGGCAGCTAGTACTGCTTTCTGTTCAAATTTATAAAATTTTTCTATTAAAGCAATTTTTCAGGAAAATAGGTTTTTTGATTCCAGTAGCTGTTATCACTCTTTCCACTATTGATGGGAGTTTCCTTCCAAACCTTTTGTTTGAAGTGGCGTGGAATGTCAACATCTTGATTATGCCATTATTTTCTCGTCAAGTTATATGTGATATCCATTTTAGTTGTTGCTGCTGTTGGAAGTCCTCAGGTAATGTGGTTTCTGTTATTTGGTACAGTTCTTTGTTTGTGATTCTGTATTGCCAACCCACAATGTACAAAGAAGGATCATCTTTGCCCAGACTGTCAAGGAGCAAGTAAGCTATTTTCAGAAATTTAGCCTCAAGGTTGAGTGATGCTTTCTTATTTCTTAGTTTTTTTAACAGCTTCCTTAATTTCCTCATCAGTTCCTCATCATCACTATTTATATTTGGAGACATGATTGAATGTAATTATTTACATTCTTTGGACTGTTGTCCTTATCTTTTTTGCCATATTCACAAAGTTTCAGACAAAATGTTCTGAATATGACAATAAAGATGAAGACAACAGTTCGAATAATGGAAATAATGTAAATAGTTATAATACTTCATCTCAGAAATATAGTCAGATCCTGAAGAAGGCTAGAGTGTACAACAGCTGAAACGTTGTGAATATGACAATAAGATGAGGAAAACAGTTCAAACAATGGAAATAGTGTAAATAGTTATAATACCTCATCTCAGAAATATAGACAGACCCTGAAGAAGGTCGGAGTGTACAAAGGCTGAAACGTCATGAATATGACAATAAAGATGAGGACAACAGTTCGAACAGTGGAAATAGTTTAAATAGTTATAATACCTCATCTCAGAAATATAGACAGATCCTGAAGAAGGCCAGAGTGTACAACAGCTGAAACATCATGAATATGTCAATGAAGATGAAGACAACAGTCCAGACAATATAAATGGTGTAAATAGTTATTATACTTCATCTTAGAAATAGACAGATCCTGAAGAAGGTTGGAGTGTACAAAGGCCGAAACATCGTGAATGACAATAAAGATAAGAAAAACAGTTCAAACAATGTAAATAATGTAAATAGTTATAATACCTCATCTTAGAAATATAGACAGATCCTGAAGAGGCCAGAGTGTACAATGGCTGAAACATCATGAATATATCAATGAAGATGATTACAACAGTCCAAACAATGTAAATAATTATAATACCTCATCTCAGAAATATATTTCTAATTATTTAATAACTTGCAGGATTACCACCCACTGATGATAATCACAAGAGGTGAGATATTTGAAAGCTTCTTTTCTCTTTGACTTTCACAGTGGCAACACATGTAAGTCCTTCAGAGACACAGAGTGAAGATATTATCGAACTGTTCATAACTACAACTTTCTTTTTTTATCCAACTGTAACATATCTGGTTAATACATTTATTAACTGTTCTTTGTTTGAATTCCATGTTTTGTATCCCTTTTTACCTGGACTCACACGAGTTCACCAAATATTGTTTGCAGGACAAATGTAGCAGGAGGCATGAAATGATAATACTTTTCATTCCTAGAACAAACCTGCTTAAAAGGTGAAACTTTGCATATTAATAATTTGATGTATATTTTAAATGCTATATGATTTTTTATCTTTCTCCATAAACTATAATTTATTATTATAATAACACTAGCAGCCATACCCAGCTATCGATAAGAAAAAGTGTTCAATTAGAATGGAGCAAAAACAGTATCATGTTTAGATGTAACAGAGTCTATTTTCTTCAATTAATTTAAAGTACTTTCATTAAAAAAAACATTTTGAATTAATACAGTTACTGATATACCAAATGTAGTCTGTATTTATTGTTTCAAAAATGGAAGCTAAAAGCTTTGAATTTAATTTTGTAATTAAATTAAAGACATTAGTTCCATTTCATCCTCAAGCGAATTTTGGAGTAACTTATTTTTAAAATTACTGGGTTTTAAAGGAACTAATGTCTTTAATTTAATTACAAATTAAATTCGAAGCTTTTAGCTTCCATTTTTGAAACATGGTTAGAACTGTGTAGTGAAAAAAAACATATTTTAAATCAATTAATTTATAATATTAATGCTCTGTAAATTTACATTGAGCACTATTTTGTAAAAATTTTGTAAAAATAAAAATATCTATAAGAACACCTGATTATATATCTTACTGTTCTTTCTTTATATATATATATACACATACATACATACATATATATATATATATATATATATATATATAAAATAAATGCTGGGATTAAGTCAACTAAAATTACTTAATCCAAGGGAGATAACTTTTTCTATTTTCGATGGCAAAACAGTATATACAGAAAAAAATAGAATATGCAAGCCGAGTTCAAATTCTGTCCACCTGTATTGTTCTCAATATCACATCAATGCCCTTGAGAAAAGCATGAATCCATTTATTCATGTCCCTGACCAATTGGTTAACCAATTTTCGTGTCCATAAAGAAATACATAGATAAAAAACAATAATTATACTGACACTTTGTTGTGTCCATAAAAAAATAAAAATTAATTAGTGTCAAAAATAATTATAACAATTATAATTATCATTAATTCACTCATTCTAAACCAATGAGAATCGACCCCACTTTTCTCCTCTACACATACAAACATGTGACATTCTATTGGATAAGCAGTCAACTGCAACTTTCGACGGATTTGCACCAAAATTTACATGCACATGCTCCAAGTTAGCAGGAAGGCCCAGACCAATGTTGCATTTCCCAACTCGCATCGATAGTGGAAATAATCAATATTTTCATGCTTTTACGGCAGTTTTCATGTAGTTTGCAGCCATTTTGTACTGGTCAGAGTGAGAGCCAATAGCTGGCTGCCACGAATAGGCAGGAAGATTCTATTGGCCAGTGTGAGAGCCAACAGCTGACTGACACGAATGTTAACTAGCGTGCTAGCATGCAAAAAAAATAAAAAAATCGATAGCTGCATTTGTCACAAGTGGGAAAAATTTAAATCTGCATGGCACTTTACTCCAATTGGCTCATTCACTGGCTTAAACTCAACATTGATTCTGATTCCGCAGAACTTGGTTGGGTGTGAAAAAGTATTTGTTGTTAACATTCTTTTTACATTTGGTTTTTCCAGTTACGAGTCCTTTTTTAAAGCTGATCGTTTTGTGTTCATTTTGTTTAGTTCTTTTTTCGTAACAGATTTAATGTTTAGTATAGAGCTTAGAAAAAATTCACAGTGCGAGATTGGCAAGAAGTAAGGCATATAGCAACATCAGCATGGCAAAGGGCACTCCTTTAAAGGCAAGGAAGGGCAAAAATATTTTAAGTCAAGTGATAGCGATTGCTGTATGAGTCGTACAATTTTTGAATCAAGCACGGGCAACGCCAGGCCATGCTGCTAGTCTGCTCTAAATTGTAAAATTAAAAAAATGATATAAAACTACAACATTACTTAAGCAGGAATGCTTTTAATTACTTTTATGAATAAAACATGGACACTATTGTCTGTAGAAATTTTTTTTTGAGGAATAATGAATTTTTACAATTTAAAAAACAAATTCTTTTCAAATTTGAATTAGTTTTAAATCTTTTTAAATTCTGTATTTGTTGCCGTTAGGTGATATTGTTATCAAGTAAAATCTATATTTACTAATCATAAATGGAAAAGCTTACTACAATTCAGTGACCCCCAGTATTTTACAAAGAATTTTGAATTTGCTTTATGTGAGTATAAATGTGCCAATTTTTGTAAATAAGGCTGACATTATCAGAAAATAAGAGCAGTAACTATAGAAAATTTCAAATTTATTTGGAACTTTCTAACAGTTCCTTAACATGTGTCTTTATAAGTAAAATTATAAAAGCCAAGTACCTAAAATATAATAAAATATTAAATTGCTTAGAATGCTTATCTGAATTTTAAAGATTACTTGGTAGTTAAAATATTATAGAAAAAGGTGTTTGTGCTATATTCATCAAGTAATTGTTACATTAATTGTCCCCATTTAAAAAAAAAATGCCAAACAAGTCTAGCAAGAAAGTTGTCAAGACCTCAAAAAAATGCCCACTTCAGTGTTAAAAAATGATTTCTGTGATATAAAAAGTAATATTTGCTTCCAATCAGATTAATTAAACTTTAAATCAACTAACATTCCTCAAGTAGTTTCAGAAAAGCATATTTTATTTTTGAAAGATTTTTTAATGAAGTGAATAATATTGTACTGACAGATGACTAAAAAAATGGTGCTAAAATTCAATTTTTTTGACATTTCAAGACAAAAACTTGCTCAATTTACTTTGAAATACAGCAAAGTATTTGGCTTATTGGAAACTAGCAGTAAGAGATAGATCAAGTATCAACCATCATAAAGACTGAAAAATGAAATTGACAAAGATTATTGTTTAAGGTTGATGGACACACGTCTTAATTAGTTATATTTTTTTTTTTTTACGAATTGGTCAAACCTACTCAAACAAAAACATTGTTTTCAA
>CAHIKZ030003464.1:1657500-1675000 GCA_903632075.3 Acanthosepion pharaonis | reverse complement strand
TAGAGAGTTTATTGTAGCAGTCATCAATGGCGGTTCCTTTATTCTGTTCAGGAGGAACACTACTGGAAGACCTGTGATTACTCTCATCGTACATCTGTTGAAGTTGGTAAGGCAACGAATGACACTTGGTTTCTAAAAAGAAATAAAAATAAAAAAAATTAGTAATTAGAAATGCTGCCTAATGTGTCATAAAACAAAACATACCATTCGAATTAACAGGACAAAATGAACAGGCTGCATAAAATCCAAGGATGGATGTTAGAGAAAGAAAAAATACTTCAGAGACAGAACGAATATATTAGAGAACTTTTCCACGACAAAGGAGAACAATTGGCAATACACAGAAATACCAACAGACTGGAGATATTAAAATCTGAATTGGAAGCTACACTTATCAAATTGAACAGAAAACAAAGCGGCAGGGTCAGACGGAATTGTAATAGAGATGCTGGCAGACTTAGACGATTTTGGCATAGACAAAAATCACAGAAATAATAAATAAAATATGTAACAGTGCCAACATACCAGAACCTAAGAAGATCTATTTTTATAGCACTGCCTAAGAAACCATGTGCAAATGAATGTGGACTCCATTGAACAATCAACCTAATGAGCCACATAACAAAACTCATCATCCAAATTCTGATGAATAGAGTGTGCAGAACAATCAGACCGGAAATAGGACAAGTACAGTGTGGGTTCGTTAAAGACACTGGAACAAGGAATGCAATATTTATGCTCAGAATGGTATCAGAAAGAGCAATACACATGCAGATGTGTACCTGTGTTTTATAGATTATAAGTCTTTGATAACATACATCACAAAGAACTGTTTGGAACTACAAGGTAACCAGGACATATTTAGGAAGTATATTAGAATAATCCTGAACCTATACTGGCAGCAAACCATCTGCATATGAATAGAAAAGGAGTTCAGTAAAAATACAATAAAAAAAAGGCATATAAGACAAGGATCTGTCTTCCCACTGGGCTTATTCAACCTATACAGTGAGGGGATTCTCGGTTTGGTTTGGATGTTTCACCAGTATGACAACCCCCATAGGTCATATAAACATTTCAGCCCTGTGTTTCTAAACAATTTTCTTTTCTGCATGAGCTCCGGAGTCAAAATTTGCAAATAATTGGTATGTAAAGTTTAAGGATAGATATAAAAATAGTTACAAGTGTTTACCCACTGTTCAACTGGTGACTGAGTATTACGTTATTTTTTACCTACTACCGGTAAAGCAGGGGTCATGGTTGAAAGGGTTAATGCTGAAAGGAAGTTTTGAGTTTTATAATTCGTGAAGTATAGTTAAAAAACTGGTTCTATAATTAATCTATAGGTGAAGTTGTCTGGATTAAAGTTTACTGTATAATTTAGTTTTCCTCAGGTAGGTCAAAATGGTTTTTACATTAATGTTTTTGAAGCAACTTTGAAAAAAATTAAGTCTTACCAGGATTCATTACTGGCAGCTATCTTAACATGCAAATGACACAGTATTGATAGCAGACAGAAATGAAACTACAAGAAAACCTACAGAAGGCAGTGAAGGAAAGCAAGAAGAAAGGACTAAGTATCAATTGTAAGGAAAAAAAAAATACTTGCTTGTTAGTAAAAGGAACAGCCCAACATGCAAATTACAAATTAAAGATACCAAACTCAAACAAGTACAACAATTTAAATATTTGGGAAGTGTTTTAACAGAGGACGGCAAAAGCCACACTGAAATCTGAAGGTGTATTGGGATAGCGAAAGATGCCTTCTAAAAACTAAACAAAATTCAGTGCAACCTCGGTTCTTGAACATCTCACATGTTGAACAAATCAGTTTTTGAACAAAAAATTCAAAATGAAAAATACCTCGGTTATCGAACAAAATTTTGGTTCTCTTTGACAACATTGCCAAACCATGTTAACCCGAACGGAATAATTTCTGTGGTGACTGCCATGTTGTATACATTTGTGTGTTGTGCCCCGTTTTTCTTTTCAAATTTTATTGTACTCAGACTTTTTTTCCTTACATTGATTCCTATTGGAAAAATAGTTTCGGGTTACGAATGGCCTTCAGGAAGAAATTAAATTCATGAACGAAGGTTCCAATGTATTAAGAAACAGAAAAATTTTCTAAGAAACAAAGAAAAGAGTATTGAACATAGTTATGTAATATCAGTGCTACATAGCAGTGAATGCTGGACACAAAAGAAGAGACTTGAATGAAGCAACAGAAATGTGGTTCTACAGAAGGATGCTGAGAATACCATGTGAGAAATGATACAAATTTTAGGGAAAATGAAAACAAAAACATTTATACTTAACATCAGAAAGAGACAGTTTAAATTTCTAGGACGCATAATGACGGTTGTGAACCTTTGATTATTCCAAAAGCCTTGCTCCTCATTGCATCTACCAGAGTTAGCAGAAGAGAAATACTAATTTTTCTGCAGGACTGAGACTAAAGTTCTCCATTTGAAATTGTTAAACCAACTACCAGTGACCAGTTCAAGGCATTGCTGTTGTTGTGATATGTTTTTGGCTGAGCCCATGGGCTCGGCTCGGAATGCCCACGTTAAAAAGGCCTTGTGCCACATGACACCCTCGTGGGGGGGGAGGCTCAATATCGTGATATGTTGTGAATAAAGCTGATTCCTATTATCTCCTAAATGGGCCATGGCATCAAGGAGTTAGGAAGGGTTAAAAGGAGAAATGTAATACTCAATTAATTATTCTCCATTGTTGTTACTAAAGACAGGAGAAAGAAAGAAAATTCATATTTCCATTCTGACAAGTCTGGTAGAAGCAATGAGGAGCAATACTTTCGGGATAATCAAAGGTTCACAACATGCATTAGTGATATCATATACAAGTGTTACTGAGTGAAATGGGCTTTGGAACATGGATAGAGGAAAAGTCTTATAAAATGACAAAGGAGTCCTAGTATTGAAGCAACCCTTCCTAACAAAAAATATTTAAGCAAACCTTCCTAACAAAAAGCAAAAAATAAATAATTAAAAGTAAAATTTGAAAAGCAGAGTTAAAAAAAATGAAAGTTAATAAGAAAAAAGTTAAAAACAAAAAAATTAAGATGTTAAAAACACAAAAAAAAACAATTAAAAAGTTACAAAAAAAAAAAAAAAAAATTATAAAAAAGAAATAAATTTAAAAAAATAAATGTAAGCGAAATTAAAAATTTATTTAACTTACCTTCCATCAGTTCATTGAGCTGAATATTAATTCTTTCAAGCACTTCGAAAACCTAAAAGAAAAGGGGAAGAAAGCAAAAACTAATAAAACATTTTTTCTTGTTTTGGTTTTAAATTAAAAAAGTTTCTTCACAAAAAGTGATTAAAAAAAATAAACCTAGGCAAGTTTTCTGTCCAAATTTTAGCAAGTACAAGGTACAAATATAAGGTTGAAGTAGTGAGTAATGGTTAACAAGCCATTGTTACCAAGATTAAGGATCATGCTTGTGATAGACTGAGCTAAGCTTAGTCAATATTTGTATAATGTATATTTATATGGAACTGGCTTGTTACAGAAACTGCAACAATATCTTGCAGCCTCATGTTCCTAAGGAATTTAAGGCATTATATATATATATATATATATATATATATATATATATATATATATATATATATATATATATGTATGTATGTATGTTTCATTAAATGATATAGACAAGTTTTGTCTATTTATTTTAAGTTCCTTTCATATTGTCTGAGAAAACTTAATAACATTATCATTGAAAGATGAAAATTAATCCAAGCATATTTCAATATTTTAAAATCCAATCATAAGTTTTAAAATAAAAACAAGCCAATCTTGAAAATGGCATTTAAAAGCTTAGATTGATTTAAACATATATGATAAGGCGTTTTCAATATAATAAAATTATTGGATATCAGACAATATGAAAGGAACTTATCTAAAATAAATAGACAAAACCTGTCTATATTATTTAAAAAAAACATGCATCAATAAAATTGTTGCCTATATATATATATATATATATATATATATATATATATATATATAATAAAAAGAAAGAACGTATGTATATATAAAAAAATATATATAGTTGCACTTAGCCATGAGTTCAAAAAAGATTCAACCAACATCAAAGTTCATTTAGGATAAATAAATATAAAAATCAAACATCTCTCTCTCTTGAAATACTTCTGGCACCTAAAAGAATCAAATAAAACACCTACAGTAAAATGGAAGTTAATAAGAAAAGCTAGAATATGTAGGTCATTAAATGACCCATGTCTTTTGTGCATACATGAGAAACTATATATTATTAAGTTTATAAAAAATAAAAATTTACTGAATCAGAGAAATGAAATAGCTATTTTATGCCGAAATTGTCAAAAGTTTTCCTTAAATAATGTTTAAAAATAAAAGTAAATTTAAAAAGGTGCGATCACGTAATATACATACTTATATTTAACATGAAAAAATAATTTTATATACTGTAAGTAATTCTATTACATTTACTAGTTTTTTCTTAAAAAAAAAAAAAAAAAAAAAAAGTGTATTGAAATAACAGTGAAAATATTTTAATGTTGCATTTAAAATTGTAGTTAAAACGTATTCTAACCTAAACACCTCTCAAAAAGTATTACCGGCACTTAAATGAATCCTATAAAACACCTACTGAAAAATGAAATTATGACGAAAAGCTTGAAGATGTAGGCCATTGAATGACCCATGTCCTTTGAAACTATATATTACCAAGTTTATATATAAAAATAAATAAATAAAGTTTACTAAATCAGAGAAATGAATTAGCTATTTTTGCCGTAAGTGCCATAAATTTTACTTAAATAATATTTAAATATAAAATTTTTAAAAATCGTAATATACATATACTTCTATTAAAAAGTAATATAGTCTATTAAAACTAACAATGAAAATATTTTAAAGATGTAATTGTAGTTAAATAAAATGAATTCTAACCTAAACTTCTTTTAAATTGTAATTAAATAAAACGTTTTCTAACCTAAAGACCTCCCTATTAGTACTACATGTACTTAAAAGAATCCAATAAAAACACCTACAGTAAAATGAATATGAAATGCTAGAAGATGTAAGCTTTTGAATGAGCCATGTCCTTTGTACTTACTTGAGAAACAATATATCACTAGGTTTATATAAAAAATAAAAGTTTACTAAATCAGTGAAAGTAAGTAGCTATTTTTGCCGTGATGGTCATAAATTTTACTTAAATAATATTTAAAAAAAAAAAAAAATTTGTAACCTAATAACATACATACTTATATCTGAAGTGAAAATAATTCTACATACTGTAAGGGATTCTAATACATTTAATTGTTCATAAAACAAATATAGTATATTAAAAATTAAAAGTGAAAATATTTCAAATCATAGTTAAATAAAGCATATTCTAACCTAAACACCCACCAAAAATCTTTAAATATAAATAGTAGGGAAAAAATGCCGTAAGAATTTTTGCCGTTAACAATAAAATTTAAAAAAAAAAAAAAAAAAAATCCAGACGACATGCATTTAACGGATATTAGATTTCATTGAAAAATACATCCCTACCCCCCACCGAAACGTAACAAATAACTGACACATCAAAATATAGACATAATGAACACGCAGACACCCCTAGTCTAGTGAAAGTGGTTTTATCTGTAACCTTGGAAACGTGAATTATGATTTTAGCTGTGTCTTTAAAACCCAGTAATTTTAAAAGTTACTCCAAAATTTGCTTGAGGATGAAATGGAACTAATGTCTTTAATTTAATTACAAAATTAAATTCTGAGCTTTAGGCTTCCATTTTTGAAACCTGGTTAGAACTGTGTAGCAGAAAAAAACCATATTTTAAATCCATTAATTTATAATATATATATATATATATATATATATATATATATAAATATATATATATAAAAAATAGCAAAAATAATTCAGTTAAAATGTAAAAAATAAATAAAACTGGCTACAATTCATTGTTAAAGTAATAATAGTTTACAATGAATTTTTACATATGCTTTTAATATTTGTTGTGTCTATATAATATTTGAGTAAAACATATTTAATAAATCACATCTACATTTTCAAAGAGAGAGATTCTTAAACAATAACCTGACATAATAATAATACTTACAGACAACATACATGGCCGATCTTTTTTCTTGGAGCGTATACATTTGGTAGCTAATTGGTAAAGGTCAACGATGATATTCTCAAAACAAGCTCCGGCCTTGGGATCGATAATTTCTTTGAGTCTTTCAATGTTGACATCATCATCATTGTTGAAGTTCTCATCTGCTGGTGCCAACATCAGGTCAATGTACTCCATCTGAATATTTTCAAATATGAAGAAAAAAATGTAACTAACAGAAAAACTGTGTAGGAATTTAGTAGGAGAGAATAAAAGATGAAATACTGAGAAAGAAAAAAATTAAAATAAAAAAAAAAAAAACAAAAGAATTAAGATCTTAGGAACCAGATACTATAAGCTACTTATGGCCTTGTGCCAGACTAAAAAAACCTTAGTAAATAAATAGACGAGCAGAGTGTTGAACTTGATCAGTACTTAGATAGGTGGCCACTTAAGAACATCAGGCATTGTAAGCAGCCCGTGGCCTTGTGCCAGACTAAACAAAGTTTAGTAAATAAAAAGACAGGCAGAGCGTCAAACCTGATCTTGGGTGAGCACTTAGGTACATACTATATAAGCAGTTTGTGAACTTGTGCCAGACTAAACAAAGCATAGTAAATGAAAAAAAAAAAAAAACACACACACTCAAGATACAAGATGGTGGTGTTTTTTTTTTTTTTTTCCATTTACTATGAAGTACCTCAGTTTAAGAGAGAGAAGAAAAAAAAAACACTTACCAAAAATTTTTTAGGTACCCTCTTTTCATCATAAGCTTTCTGGCCAGTCAGAATTTCATGTAGCACCTTAATAGAGAAAATGCAAAAGAAATGATATATCTTATATAGTACAGTGTTGTGTGTGTTTTTGTGTGTTTGTCCAAGCAACTCCTGCACTCCCACTGGTTCAATTTCAATGATTCATTGCTCATTCAAAAGCCCTACAAAAGTTAGGTGCAGGGAATGATTTTCATTGAGCTTAGATTCAGGGTTGCCAGATTATGTGAGGTTAAAAATATATATTAATATATTATATTCCATAATATAGGTTTTAGTTAATTAGCTATTATGGTTCTCTAATTCTTCAAATGTTGAATGTATAACTAATTCTAATTTCTATTTTCCCATCTTTACACTATATTTAATTTGATCTTATAAATTGTCCCTATTCTGTCACCCATGAAATAAAAATAATTGTTTGTACAGAAAAAAAGGAACTACGTACATCAAATTGTCATTAAATTAAGTGGCAGCAGAAGAATTATCATTGAACTTTTAAAAGGTAAGCTTAGACATTAATTCAATACTTAAATGCAGCAATCAATTTTGAGTTCTTTTGTAGCTTATTGATGCCTATCATATCTACACCTCCCTAGCTATTGTGACGGTGGCCAAACCAAGAGCCCGCCACAGGAGCTAGCTTAAATGCTGCCCAATAGAGCAGCTTATAAGCTAGCTTAAAATTTTGGATACAAAAGGGAAATAAGAGTTACTCCCCTTGAACCATGAAAGCAACAATAATGGCTAGTATAATATATCAATATATATTTTTAACCTTGCATAATCTGGCAATCCTGAATCTGAGATCAACAAAAATCGTTCCCTGCGCATTTTTTTTTTTTTTTTAAATAATAACGGTTTAGTGAGGAGTGCTTTTGGCTATTCCTTTAGCCATTATCAAGAAGGATTTTATTTTTTACTTTTAACTGAATCTATTGTTTTATGTATGTGTCTTGAGTTATAGAAACATTTTATTTTTCCAAACATGGTCAGCACATTGTGGCCATGTTCATAGTTGGTATTATTGAGTATTGTTTTTTATCTTTTTCATTAATAATGTTTCCATTAGTTTTAGCCTTTTTGTAGATGTGGATGAAGCTATTATATTCATATTATCAATGAGTATGTTACAGATAGAGTTTGGTAGGTCTCCATATGTATTTAAATGAGACCTAATTGAGCTATGGTCAGAGAGATATAATGTGAGTCTTCTTGTTATACATGTTGTAGTATATAAAATATAATAATGCATACAGAACATTCAGACAATTTCTACATAATTTATATAAAGAAAAGCAGAAAATTATAAGAACACAAGGAAAATTAAATAAAAAAAAAAAGTCACCATAGCACCTTGTCAGTCATTTTTAATGAAACTTGTATAAAAGAGGATTGCTACCAAAAATACACAATATATATATATATATATATATACACACACACACACTTTATATATATATATATATATATATATATATATATATATATATATATATATAAGAAATATACTCTTAAGGGGTGCTATATTTATGGGATAAAGTGCTCAATATCAGAGATAGGCAGTTGTAAATATAAAAGTGAAATCTGAAGTCAACACTTAAAATGACAGGCTGTTTCATGCTAGATGTAATCGTCAGGCCACCTGATGTGCCTGACAATTGCATCTAGCATGAAACAACTTGTTGCCTCTAAGTGTTGACTTCAATGTTCACTTTATATTTACATATATATATATATATATATATATATATATATATGAGAGAGAGAGAGAGAGAGACACACACACTTCAATAAGTTAATACCTATCCTTATAATGAAAAAGTTATTATTTTACAGTATAATCTTTGTCACTGCACTTAATTCAGTGATAAATATTAATCCTATAGATGGAACATTATATAGTGAAAATTTCAGATTAAAATTCTGTAGATAATTCCAGGTTACTGACTTACTGATACACCCACACATGTTATATCAATAGATATTATATGTATACTTAGCATGATAGTTATACTTACAACCCCAAAACTGTAGACATCACCTGCTAAATACTGTTTTCCATTGGATCGCAGAAATTCTGGAGGCATGTAGGCCACCGTTCCAAACAAGCTACCTGTCATATTGCTAGATACATGGCTTAAAATTCCGGTGTCTGTTCCTTTTGTAGCAAACATGGCGAGGCCAAAATCTCCAATTTTGGCTTCCTTGTGCTTATCAATGAGGATATTGGCACTAAAAGAGAAAAAGCAGAAAAAAAAATTGAAAAAGAAATTCTAAATTTATAAGAAAGTGGCTAGCAAAAGAAAGCTGTCTTTCCACCAATAGGATCATTGCTGCTGCAGAATAAGCCTCGCTATCCTTTTACCATTGGGTTCATTGCTGCTGCACTATGAGCCTCAATATTCTATTGCCGTTGGGTTCATTTTCACCACAGCACTAGCCTTACCATCCGTTTACCGCTGGGCTTATTGTCATCACATCACTAACCTCACCATCCGTTTACCACTGGGCTCATTGTCATCACATCACTAACCTCACCATCTGTTTACCGCTGGGCTCATTGTCATCACATCACTAACCTCACCATCTGTTTATCGCTGGGCTCATTGTCATCACATCACTAACCTCATTATCCTTTTACCATTGCGCTCATTGTCACTGCATCATGAGCCTCACCATCTGTTCACCATCAACTGACATGACCAAGCTGAAAATTTAACTTTGGCTCACTTGAAGTCTGGAATTTTAGGAAGCAAAGTGATTTGCATATGTAATAGATTTAAGCATGCAAATCAATCTTGTCCATGTTTGCGCTTCTACCAATATGGTACCTAGTAGAAATACAAGCAACATGAAGCCTCTTTTGATAACAAGAGTGCTTACTACTTGATTGTGCATTACAATTTGATCACAACTTGTTTAATCAGATCATGGTGCATCTTTCAGTGTGAAATCTTCAGCACAAAACTTCACAAACCACTTTTTTATATTTATCACACATGTACTTGATTTGCATATTTACTTTAAATTGAAAAAAAAAAAAAAAAAAAAGTAAATGCTGAAAATATTGCTTATTTTCTTTCAACCTGAAATTGAAAATTATCAATCAACAAAATAAATTTGACTTCATCTCAACTGTCACAATACAATGAAAAATTATATTTTCTAAATGTAGATAGTAGACCTTTTTGTGCCAGCAATGGTTGCAAAATTTGAAAACAAAAAACATTTTATACTGACAAATCATGAATTCTATTTTAATGTATACTAGCAGCCATACCCAACTGGTCAATCAGAAAAAGGGTTCAATTAGAATGGAGCAAAATCAGCATCATGTTTAGATGTAACAAAGTCTATCTTTTTCAATTACTTTAAAGTAATTTCATTAAAAAATCATTTTGAATTAATACAGTTACTGATATAACAGAAGTGGTCTGTATTTATTCAATCGAAGTTAGCTGAGGACATGAAGGGGTAAAACAAGTAACATGAAGACCCACTTCAGACAACAATTATTTTGGAGTTTTTGAAATTCAATTTGTCAGTGTGCTACTAGGGATGTAAAAGAAGATACATTTATAAAGCAATTACGTGGCTTTTCACTATATGGGTGGACTCAATTATCAAGTTAAATGACTGTTAAACAATCAACTTATTGCTAGCTACAATTGAGTGAAGTTTGTATTAGATTGCTTGAAAATTGAGGGAGATTTTAGTTTAAAATTTGTTTTGAAATCAATTTTTCGTTTTTCAGTTTTTCACTAAATGCAGAGGTATCATTGAGCTCATCATGATGTAAGTAACCTACATACAAAGTTGAATTTATAGATTTTTTGATCGGCTTTATCGATTATTGATTTTTTTCAAAATGATCAATTTTTACACTAAGAACCTATCTCTTACATTGTACAATGTATGTGCCAAGTTTGGTCAAAATTGGTTGGATGGATCTCAAGTGAAAAAGTATCACACAGGCAGATGGACACACAAACATCCTGTTATATATATATATATATATATTGCATTTTAGTATTTTGTGCATATATCATTGATAAAAACTAATGCTTGTCTGCTATTAAAAAAAAGTATGTCTTGAAATATGTTTGACTAATAAAACAATGGGCATCTTTGACAGTTTATCAAGAATTTTGACATGCAGATGACACAGTGTTGATAGCAGCCATAGAAATGGAAACTACAAGAAGTCTCAAGAGAAGGCAGTCAATGAAAACAAGAAGAAGATAAACATCAATTGCAAGAAGATAGCCTTCAGGGAATTTCAAATTTAAACCTATCAATGGGGGGGGTAGATTGCTCTTGTTCTGCTGAGCATGCCTAGGGAGATCTTGTCTGGAAGTAGTGTCTCATCCCAGAAATTCAGACAGAAAGCCAAATTATTTCTTACCAAATATTTTCCACATTTAAAGAAATAAATGTATCAAAATTTAAGTCATTCAACTTTCATTTACGTTTCAATCACTAGCTTATAAAAAGAAGTGTTTAAGTTTGCTTATATTTTTTTTTGTTTTGTTTGCGCATGCTTGTGTGTTCATGTGTCCTCCATTTACCATTGATGAGAAGAAGGGGAATTTAACACTTGCGATAAAGTAGGGAAATTTACCACTGGCGATAAAGTAGGGAAATTTACCACTGGTGAGAAGAAGAGAAATTTACCATCGGCAAGAAGGGAAATTTACCATCAGCGAAAGTAGGGAAATTTACTACTGATGAGAAGGAATAATTTTTTTCCCATTTTAAGAAATTGGTTGCTTTTAGAATAAATATCATAGAATTTTAATTACAAATACTGTATCATCCCGATATCATCCACACAAACCTAACCAGTCTCATCGCTGGGATGACGTTAATCTTAAACATGCAACACTAGTTTGCAGAAATAAAAATCATAAAAGGGATGATTAAAGCTGGTTTCCTTTCGTCATTGTTCTCACCAACAGAATTTATTCTTACCTTTTCACATCCCCATGAATAATTGAAACTGTCTGTGTGTGTAGGTACTGTAGACCACAAGCCGCTCCTTGAGCAATCCTTAAACGTTCACACCAAGTTAGAGGGGGTGTATTTTTCTGAAACAAGAAAAAAGTTAATTAACAAAAGAGATAAAAATTCATCCCTTTCCACATTTGATAGACAAAAGCCATTCAAGACATTTTGGCACCAAGTATATATACGCAAGAGCAATAACCGTATTTTTAAAAGTGGTGTTAGCACTCCAGAGTAACATTTTTCACCATGTCCTGTAAAATGTTTCAAACATACCAAAAATCAAAATTATGCTTTTCTTCTTTAAACTGTTATCATTTACAGTTGTTAGTAGTTTAAGTAAAACACAATTTAAATGTTTAGGAAATAAATCTATATTTTAACCCAGTCAAACTGGATTCCGTGCCTTGGAGCCACTTGGTTACGGTTTTCTCTGGGTCATATTGCTGAAACAGGAGGCTGATGAATGGAGAATTGCAGAAAGCAGCAGAGCATTCCAATTTAGTTTCTCATAAAGAGAAAACCTAACACATGAAAATATTTATAAAAAAAGACAGAGGGAAGCCATGTCAGGTTGGTGTGAAAGTGACTAAATTGTTCAAATGAGCTTTTCCTTGATGGCATGAATTTAGCTACTAGATTGTCAATTAGGTCCCATCATTTTATTGTTGAAATAGATGTAACCATAAGTTCTATTCTAATAATTTTACTCACAATTCTTGCCTTCTTAGAACTCTTTCAGTTTCTTGCTTCTCAGTCAGTTATGATCATTAAAAATTTAAATGCAATATCAATCTTAATCGTCCTGAAACCCGTTCTTTTATTGGCCTTTCTCCTTAAAGTTTTCTCATTTTCTTTCAATCTCAGTAACCCCACCACCTTCTTGCGTCATCGTGTCATTGTTGCCTTACTTGGTTAAAAAAAAAAAAAAAACAACATTGCTAAGGGACACTCTTTAAGCCTATAAACAGGCAATGATATTCTCAATCATTCTCTTTCCCTTTGTTTTTTTTTTTTACTACTCCGGTTGTAAAATGTAGTCACACATTGAAAAAAAAAAATGTGTCCACTGAGGCATGGTCATTTCACTTTCATTGTATTACTTTTCTCCTGGGGCTTCTCCTACGCACATTTCACAAACACACAATCTCTAATTCAAATGTTTTCTATGATAGATTTGTGAGTTATCCCATTTGATTTTACTATAAAAAAAAAAAAAAAAAAAAAGTCATTAAGGGCTGCTCCTTAAGCCTATAAATAGGCAATGATATTCTCACTCACTCTCTTTCCTCTTTTTACAGCTACAGCTATAAAATGTAGTCACACATGGAGAGAGAAAAAAAAAAAAAAAAAAAAAGAAGTGTGCATAGAGGCATGTTCATTTCACTTTCAATATATTACTTTTCTCTCGGGGCTTCTCCTGCGCACATTTCACAAACACACATTCTCTAATTCAAATGTTCATTTCACTTTAAATATATTACTTTTCTCTCGGGGCTTCTCCTGCGCACATTTCACAAACACACATTCTCTAATTCAAATGTTCACATCACTTTCAATATATTACTTTTCTCTCGGGGCTTCTCCTACGCACATTTCACAAACACACATTCTCTAATTCAAATGTTTTCTATGTAATTAGTCTTTAAATGTTTTCTTCTTTTATCGTCATTGTATACCTTTGTTAATACATACATTTTTGTTTGTTTTATATACATTTTTGTGTTATTCATTTATTACTCAAACTCACCGAGTCTGCAATAATTGTTACGGAAAAATATATCAGGTGACACATGTTTTCTACATAAACACACCTAGCATTCCTTCAACAAAATAAATGTCATTTGTTAATGATACAATGAATGTTTTTTTAACCTAAAATTGACAGGAAAAATATAATAAAAATATTTTCTTTCTTTTTCAAAGCAAAAATTAGTTCTTACAATCAGATCCCAAATTGTTTGAGATCTTGAGATAAATAATAAAAATATCTATAATGCTTCAGCCTTCATTTTGGTTTCACCTGTTTAAAAAGAAGTGCACTTACGTTTTGTTTACTTTTGTGTGTGTGTGTGTGTGTGTGTGTGTGTGTGCGCGCTGTATGGTGAGAAGTAAGAATTTTTATTTTATGAAGTTAGTTGCTTTTAGAATAACCTGATAAAATACTTATTAAAAATTTTGTATTCTCCAACCAGTCGTCCCACGGTAATGTTCTATCATTTCCAGGATGGTGGGACGATGATCTCTGGACATACTCTTTCAATGCAAATGGCTAGCATTTTAATGCCAAAAGGTAAAGAGAACAACATTTTGCAATAGCTATCTTTATGCTTCTGACCAGCTCTGAAAGATGAAATTATCATATTTTGATCTGTCTGTAATAAACATGTTAACCACTGTGTGCTTCTCAATAGCAAGAATAAGCCATTTTGCCAAAAGTAAATACTATAATGGATGTGTATGGCAACACCTTTGAGTGATAATTTTTTTTTTAACCCTATCTCTCTTTTCGCTTGATTTTTTTTTTAACATGGCATTAAATATATAGAAATATAGAAATAGTGTTAGAAATGGTTAAGTAGTTATGATCAAGTGAAAAACAGAATTTACCAATGGCTCTTTTCTACAAATTATAAATGTAACAAAATTGCCTTTTACTTTTTTAGGAATCTGGTATTTTTTCTTTTAACACTTTGGAGATGGAGTCTCATTTAGAGTTTTAGTGCTAAGAAGATGTATCCCTTTTCATAAGCTCTCACTTGGAACACAAAAAAAAAAAAATCAATATCAAATCACAGAACACAGAAAACTATCATAGAAACTGCCAGATGTGCAAGAAATGTGAGAAGCAATCTGATTGGCTGGTATGAAGACCAGCCACCTAATCTTGAGGCTTGTATTATCAGACCAATGGATCGACCCAGTCGTTGTCTTCGTTAATCGACATTTCAGCCAAAAGATCGGCTCTGTTGTCTCCTAAGGGTTAAATAACATTCCCAGCAATTCTTAATTACTTTCTTTGCACATTTCTAAAGTAATTATTCTTCAATAAGAGGAGATTCGAGGCCGCAGAGACGTGCTTTTACAGATGAATGCTGAGAATACCTTGTATGGAACATGTGAGCAACAAGGAAGTTTTAGAGAAAATAGAAGTGAAAAGGACACTTATACTTAACATCAGGAAGAGACAGTTGAAATTTCTAAGACATATAATGAGGAAAGGGGCTTGGAGAATTTGATACTCACAAGACACTGAAGGCAAGAACGCAGAGGGAAACTGTAACTTGCCTTATGTAAATAGACAGTAAAGGGGGATAAACATGGTTCAGTGTTGTTGATTTTTGTGATTTAAAAAAAAAATTTAGAAAAAAAAAAAAAAATGGATTTTTATTATTTAAATCAGATT
The DNA here is from genome assembly GCA_903632075.3 of Acanthosepion pharaonis. Lineage (NCBI taxonomy): Eukaryota > Metazoa > Mollusca > Cephalopoda > Sepiida > Sepiidae > Acanthosepion > Acanthosepion pharaonis. Next base: position 1,659,677 of record CAHIKZ030003464.1, on the reverse strand, counting down.
TTTTTTTTCCATTTTTGTAGATAAAGAAACCAAAAGAAAAAGCAAAGCTGATACAAATATCCTGGAAGTTGAAAACAGACTGTAGAATAACTTAACATTGCCAAATTAACCATTTTTGATTGGTTGATTTTGTTTAGCAGCATATCATCCTCCATGGGTTGTTTAATGCTGACAAGATTTTTTAGGATAAGTTCGTATGAATAGAATATGTATTCTTTGTAAGAAAACAGTTTGTAGATCAGGTTTCATTGATGTATTTTTGTAAAGAGGGTTTTTTGTAGAGAGTCAAATGTATTGCTGGTATTTTTACTATAAAAATCTATTTTTATATTTTCAAAGTGTTTTAATCTCAGTTTGGGGTTAAACTATTTGTTTATTTGCAACATGGAGTACAGTGATCTAGGGGATTATGAAATTGTGGAGAGCTGTATTCTGAAAACTGTTCCATAAAAAAAGATGGCTTAGTTATTCAGAGTGTAGAGAGAAATTCTTTTATTTCATAGCAAAGAAAAATTTATTTTATTTTGCTCTGCAAAGGGATACATACACATGAAAGTTGTATCACTCAAAACTTTGTGACTGCAATGTATTCATCTTAAAAGTAGACCGCATAAAGTAGTTATTGCCCTTTACCTATTTTACTCATAATCCCTTAAATCACTGTACTCCATGTTGCAAATAAACCCACTATTTTAACCAGTTTTCTTGTTTATACACAATTATGGCAACCAATAAGATTAAGATTGGGAAAAATTCACATATGCAAATATAGGATACTACAATTTTTTTGCAACACACTGGCATGTGTTGAAATCCTCATAGTATTTAGTATTGTTGAAGTTATCACTAACACTTTTTGTCGAGATTTACAAAGTCTACCTTTCATTCAATTTCACAAACCAAACAATGAAATTTGAATAAGCCAATTGTAGTATAGTATGCAAATGAGATAGACAAATATAAATAGATAACAACTGTTGAACATAAGGCATTGCTTAGAGAACCTGTTTGCTAAATGTAATGCAGAGAACTGTGCTACGACTGCTACTACACAGAAAGATATACCAAACATAACAATGGCATTGCCAATAGGATTGTTAACTTTGCTAGACAACCCAGAACACATAAAAACAAATTACTGCTAGGGAGGTGGAAAGAAAATGAGACAAGATATGTTAAAATAAAAATCTCTGTATTGCCAGTATAGAGGATCAAGGTGGAATGTCTCTTTGTGGGCAAGGGAAGCAACCTGGAAGATGGAGGACCCAGCATGTACAGGCCTGGCATTGAAGTTTGTGTCTGGTTTGTTGACCCAGGCCTACCAGTGAACTCTGTGACTGCCTACTGCTTTGAGTGTTGCTGTTCCTTTCAAGCAGTCAACATGGATCTCAGCATGTTTTATCACACTTTTATATGTATATATATATATATATATATATATAAAAGCATGTGGCAGAGTGGTTAGAGTGTTTGCTTTCTGACCATGAGGCCTGGGTTTGAATATCAGCAGTGTTTATTTGTCAGGAAGGTGATTTCTTGATGTTATTGGTCTGGGGTGGTGATCCTAGCATGCAGCACCTTTGGTAAGTGCCTGAAAATCATAACACAGGTTGACCTAAGCCTTGTTGACAGAATTCCTTGGGGGCCATCAATGGTTGTGCTAGCATGAAGTCACAAGCCATTGTGAAGCTGCTCAAAGAATTCAGGAACTGAATAGAAATTAAATTATTTGCCCAAAACTAGTTTAAGTATATACGAATAATAATAATAATATAACAGCATATAATAATAATGTCTTTTCAATATTGCAGAATATATCTTTCATATGGATTGGAAAAAGCTGTTGAATGTGTTGGTAAAAATATTGTGACAATAAAAGCAACAAAAAGACAGGTCAATGCGGGCTCAACAAATCCAGGAATGGTGACAGCCTTTCAAAATTGCAGAAGTTATCTTTCATGTGTATTGAATGGGTTGGGAGAAATGTTGTGACAACAACAAAAAGAAATCACTCTAACCTGAACAATTCTAGGAATGATGAGAGTTCTTCAAATTTAAAGAACATATTCCCAAAAGATGTGATGATGTGCCATTTGAAAGAAAGCAAGCTTAACTTACTATACAGCCAAGACAATCTTCCAAGGAGCCATTTGCCATGTATTCATAAACAAAGCAAG
>CAHIKZ030003464.1:1505000-1655000 GCA_903632075.3 Acanthosepion pharaonis | reverse complement strand
GTCAATAGTAATTTGTAAAAGATTATTCAAATTTGTTCTCTTGTGGAAGTGTTGGTTATACATAAGTTGTAGATAACACTGTAGTGTCCCCAGTGATTTATCGAGCCACAACTTCATTATGCTAGGTATGCAATAGGAGCAACTAATTATTACAGAGGAATATTTTACTAATATAGAGAAGGGAACGGAGTAATGCAATGGAATATCTCAAGAAAAATATTTGAAAAATGAAACTTACTTTAATTGTATCATTAATTCATCCAATGCATTCTTTTTGAGATTCGTCATCGCATTATTTACTTCAGAATAATCCTAGACAAAAATATAAAAAATAAAAATATAAAAAAAAAAATAAAAATATTAAAAAAAAATATAAAAAAAAATAAAAATATAAAAAAAATAAACGATAAATTTTTTTAAAAAATATTTAAGAAACTGAATCATTAAAAATATTGATAAAAATCAAGAATATTTTTTTAAAAATTATAAGGTTTTACTCCAAGAATGAGAATAAAAATTCATTAACAAAAAGTTATTTAATGTTATCAATTTTCAAAGGAGGATTGATTTAATGGCCTTTCCAACCTCTTGTTGGTCATTTCGAGCCAAACTAATCATGTTGTAAACATATTTTATAGTTGGTCAAGAGTAAATTTTATAGTTCTTCAGATATGAGTGTTGTTGGTAATTTTCTCTCTCACTTTTTTTTTTATTTTATAAATATATAAAAAGGTATTGCTGGTATTTCAATACTTTCATAAGGTTTTGTTTTTGCTTGGTGGTTCACTATTTGCCCTTAGCTGAGACCCTGACAGGTGCTACCACTCCAGGTCAGGGTGGACCTGGTAACAGCAGCAATTAAGAGGTGGTTCCATGCTTCTCAAAACTTCCAATTTCCTGATTTGAGGTCTTGCTGCCAAATGTAGTTTATCATCATAACCAAGACTACATATATGTCAGGACACTATGTGTTTTACTGGTACCATGTAACACATTACTACCTGCTACATGGATGGGTCATCAGCAACTAAACTGGTTAGTTCACAAAAATGACCTGTTTAAGGGTAGATGAACTTTCTTGTAAGGTCAGCAACCATCAAGCACAATGGGGTAGACTGAGCACTGAATCTATGTATACAGAGGGTTTCCTTGACTGAGGTCAATGGCCATGGTGGAGAGTTCTCCTAATGAAATAAACAGTCATGTGACTGTGACCAAGGGGAGCCTTCAATTTCAAGGATTGGCTGTGGTTTGATCGAAAGAGGAATGAGCTCCACATAAATGACTAGCTACCAGCATTTTTTTAAAAATCATTTCACCCCAAGCAAGGACCACTAAGATGCAAAGGGTTACTGAGCGTGAAAGAATATGAGAGAAAAAAAAAAAAACACTATTAAGGAAAGAGAACAATAAAAGAACAGGAATTAAGAACAAAGAATATCTGTCTATATCTCCGAGATGAGGTATTATGATTACTTACATTATTTACATTATTCGGACTGTTATCCTCATCTTTATTGTTGTGTTCACAACGTTTCGGCTTCTATATCTCTGAGATGAGGTATTATGATTACTTACATTATTCAGACTGTTATCCTCATCTTCATTGCCATATTCACAACGTCTTGACTTTTGTATGTTCCAGCCTTCTTCAGGTGATTGGAATTTCAAACCAAACCCTTTACTTTGTCCACCAGGGTAAACTGTTCTAGTTCCACATACCATGCCTCTTCTGGATGTCTCAGTTATTTCCTTTTAAAATGGCCCAGTAGATGAAGATGGTTAGATCCAGTGACTAGATCCAAAGTGTTGTAAGTTCTATACCAGGCCACAACAGTGGTGAACCAAAACTTAGAGAGTCGAGTTAAAGGAAAATAACTGAGACATCCAGAAGAGGCATGGCATGTAGAACTAGAACAATCTATCCTAGTGGATGAAATAAAGAGTACGGTTTGAAATTCCAATCACCTGAAGAAGGCCAGAGCGTACAACAGCCGAAACGTCGTGAATATGGCAATGAAGATGGGGATAACAGTCCAAATAATGCAAATAAGAACAAAGAAGATAAAAGATAATATAAGGTAATGATTGACATTACTTTCAACCCAAGTATGTGGAGGGAACAGGTCTGGTGTTCAAGTGACTATGACCACACCCAGTAATTTGACTGATGTTCTCTTCCTTGTTAAGATGAGCATAACATTCCAGCCATTTTGTCTCCTCGCCTTCTTTGTCGATCTGAGTAATCATAATGGAATTTCAAAGAAGAAAAACTGCATGGCACATCGTCTGAAACGTTGCGATAATAACGACAAAGAAGAGCATGTTAGTCCAAATGTAAATAATGATAATGCGTCATTCCAGAAATACAAACTGGAAAATATATATTTTCTTTTAATTTATTTATGTTAAAAACTATAAATTATCAAGAAACGTAACTCTAAAAACTTGTATGAAATCAAATACGATTGATTATCTCCCTTGCCATTGCAAGATTTCCCAACAGAGTTCGGGGTCTGTAATTGGATTGTTTAAATTTTTTTTTAGTGACACTGAATGCTTTTCTAGCTCAGCATTTATTTTATAATTTTATATTTTCCAAAAAAGTTGGGGGAAGGGGTGTAAAAAAAAGAGGTTGATAAATTAAAAGAAAAGTTTTAGATAAAGTGAGACAATGGGGGAGATATGAAGAGAGAGAGAAGAGAAAAAGGGGAGATATGAAGAGAGAGAGAAGAGAAAAAGGGGAGATATGAAGAGAGAGAGAAGAGAAAAAGGGGAGATATGAAGAGAGAAGAGAAAAAGGGGAGATATGAAGAGAGAAGAGAAAAAGGGGAGATATGAAGAGAGAAGAGAAAAAGGGGAGATATGAAGAGAGAAGAGAAAAAGGGGAGATATGAAGAGAGAAGAGAAAAGGAGATATGAAGAGAGAAGAGAAAAAAGGAGATATGAAGAGAGAGAAAGGGGAGATATGAAGAGAGAGAGAGGGAGAAAAGGGAAGAGAGAGAGAGAGAGAAGAAAAAAAGGGGAGATAAGAAGAGAGAGAGAGAGAGAGAAAAGGGAGATATGAAGAGAGAGAGAAGAGAAAAAGGGGAGATATGAAGAGAGAGAGAGAAGAGAAAAAGGGGAGATATGAAGAGAGAGAGAGAAGAGAAAAAGGGGAGATATGAAGAGAGAGAGAGAAGAGAAAAAGGGGAGATATGAAGAGAGAGAGAGAGAAAAAAGGGGAGATATGGAAGAGAGAGAGAGAAGAGAAAAAGGGGGAGATATGGAAGAGAGAGAGAGAAAAAAGGAGATAAAAGAGAGAGAGAGAAGAGAAAAAGGGGAGATATGAAGAGAGAGAGAGAAGAGAAAAAGGGGAGATATGAAGAGAGAGAGAGAAGAGAAAAAGGGGAGATATGAAGAGAGAGAGAGAAGAGAAAAAAGGAGATAAGAAGAGAGAGAGAAGAGAAAAGGGGAGATAAGAGAGAGAGAGAGAAGAGAAAAGGGAGATATGAAGAGAGAGAGAGAAGAGAAAAAGGGGAGATATGAAGAGAGAGAGAGAAGAGAAAAAGGGGAGATATGAAGAGAGAGAGAAGAGAAAAAGGGGAGATATGAAGAGAGAGAGAAGAGAAAAAGGGGAGATATGAAGAGAGAGAGAAGAGAAAAAGGGGAGATATGAAGAGAGAGAGAGAAAAAGGAGATAAAGAAGAGAGAGAAGAGAAAAAAGGGAGATATGAAGAGAGAGAGAAGAGAAAAGGGAGATATGAAGAGAGAGAGAGAAAAAGGGGAGATATGAAGAGAGAGAGAGAAGAGAAAAGGGGAAAAGAGAGAGAGATATGAAGAGAGAGAGAAAGAAAAGGGGAGATATGAAGAGAGAGAGAAGAGAAAAAGGGGAGATATGAAGAGAGAGAAGAGAAAAAGGGGAGATATGAAGAGAGAGAGAAGAGAAAAAGGGGAGATATGAAGAGAGAGAGGAGAAAAAGGGGAGATATGAAGAGAGAGAGGAGAAAAAGGGGAGATATGAAGAGAGAGAGGAGAAAAAGGGGAGATATGAAGAGAGAGGGAGAAAAAGGGGAGATATGAAAACTGAGGAGAAAAAGGGGAGATATGAAAACAGGAGAAAAAGGGGAGATATGAAGGGAAAAAAAAGAGAGTAATAATGTGAGTGACAAAAAGTGAGAATAGGGGAAAGAAAATGTGGAGAAGAAAATCATACAAACCTTGGTCAATTTTTTGATGGCGTAATCTGTCGCTTTTAATCTTCCATAATAAACAGTTCCAAAAGCACCCGAGCCAAGAATTCTATCTTCAGAAAATCCATTGGTTGCACACGAGATTTCTTTGTATGTGAAGAGGCAGCCAAGCTCAAGAAAATGATTCAGGGAGCTGAGGTTTTTAGACTGAGGCAGAGATTTTGCAGCTGTCGGCGCTTCTATAAAGCCCATTTTTGGAGCCTGGACTGCATCTTTGTGGTTGGTCACTTTGTTCACATTAATCGAATCATTCTGATTGTGACTGTCTGTGTTTATAGGTTTGTGGAAAAGAGGTTGCTCAGGGTGTGCTGGCAAATGAGAATGATCTTTTGGCTGTAAAAGATTCTGTTCACTTGGACGAGGTAAACCTAATAAAAATAAGAGACAGATTTCATCAGAATTTTGTCAAATTGGGATCGTTTAAAGATTTTCTTTATGTACAAAATTTTATTATTGTTATTAAAACAAACATACTTAATGGAAGAAAGAAAGAAAAAATATTATAGCTAATGTTAATGATCGTTCAAAAAAGAAAGAGGTAAAAAAAAAAAAATAATTAAAACAACAGACAGTTAACTGGTCTTCCTTCTGTTCTCTTCAGTGTTCAATCAAGGGAAATTTAAAGAAATGTGTGCCATGACTAAAAGAGGTGAAATTTTCAAATGAGCATAAGATATACACACACATTATACATCTCCAAATAAATTTGATTAAAAAGGACTAATTTTCAAACAAACTGTTGAGTACTGTGTTTAAAATTGCAGATAAACTGTTCAAGGTTATACAAACTTCGGAAAATTTATCCACAATTTTGAATACTATATAAATGCATTACAAATCATTTATCATATAAATCCATGGCCAATATAAATACATTGCAAATGATTTTATTATATAAATGCATTGCAAATGTGTTTACGATATGAATGCAATGCAAATGATTTTGCTACGTGAATACATTGCAAATGATTTGATAATAAAATCCATAGTCAATTAATATATGCATTGCAACTGATTTGACTATATAAATGTGCTGCAAATGATGGCTAATTAATATGTGTAAATGATTTTATTACAGAATTGTGATGTAAATGAATTTCTAATCTAAATGCTCTGAAATGATTATATATTATACTCGGTTCTTTTCACTAACCAGCTTTATTAAAAAAACAAAAAAAAAAACAAACTTCTAATCATTTGCTATTGTCATAACAAAGACACAGATGCCTGGTGTTGATAGTGCAAGAGTGATAACTAATAGATTGGGAAGGCTGAATATTTGAATATACGCAGTATAAATAGATTGTAATGCATTATGAATCATTTTACTAGTAGACATCTATGCAAACTGTGACATCACATTTATTTGAACAAAAACATCAAAACTTTAATTCATTCCAACAATTACGTATGGAATATACATGTGGGGGTCTCATTCGGTCATTGATTCATCAGCAACTCAATTCAAAGGTATCATTCTATCAACATTCTTTGCGACTCAGTAACAGTGAAGAGTTTTTCACATGTATTCTTTCCACTATGGCACATTTTTGTTTGTGATGGCCTCTTTCTGCAGAAGTTTTGGACGCAAGACTTGGGAACCCATTGGTGAAGAATGAATGGCCTGATGAGAACAGTGACCACACCTCAGCCAAATACTCTCATACATGTGTGCAGGGTGCGATGGATAAATTGTCGTCTAAATGATGCAAAAATGAAAACACTATCTCATTTTAACAGATCTACGGGGGTGCGATGGATAAATTGTCGTGTAAATGACACCAAAATGAAAATAAATCTGGCATCTCATTTTAACAGAGCTACGGGGGTGCGATGGATAAATTGTCGTGCAAATGAAAATAACACTGCCATCTCATTTTAATAGATATATTTACCAAAATTACACAAAAATATCTTGAAATACCAATGTAGCCCTGAGTGAATCCTGGTCAACAACAACAAAAAAAATGTAGCCTTGGGTCCCATGTTGGTCTTCAAGTTCCTTCCAACCACCATGTTTACCATCTAACTTGTGAACACATTGCTGATTGGTTGCTGGTATTGTATGGATGAGGACGGTTCTACTCGATCTCGCTGGCATTTGTCTCCTTCATAATCTTGCCACGGTGTGTTTTTGGTCTCAGAGAGTGAGAAAATTGCTGATGAAGTAAACGGAAGTGAAGGACAGTTTGATGATGAGAAACTACACACACACACACACACGCACACAAAAAGAATTCTTTGAAATAAAAAATTAACTTTTTAATTTTTAACTCTTCCCAAAATGACACAGAAATCCCCTTTTGAAGTTTGCAGCTTGTGTTAGTAGCAACTTAAATTTCTAAGTTCGGGTCTTCAGGGCTGGCACAAGGTCTTGGTCAGGAGGTCTCAGCGAAGAATGTGGATACCAGTAGCAGTAATGTAGGGACTCTTCAAGTTGTTGAAACCTCCATCTTATAGAGGTGGGGTTGACCAGGGTTTGGGTTTGGTTATATGCCACCCTTAGCATCAACCTTTTTCTAAAATTCCATATTTTCAAACCATGTTTATTTGAGCGATTTTCCAAATTTAGTGGTTGTCCAGCACCCTTTTGAGAGTAGTCAGCGTAATCAAGCCATCCCTTAATTCCAAGTCGCTTCAAGTCTCATCTTCCACCATTGCTCCATATAGGTGATGCTAATCTCTTTCTTCTCCCACTTTGTCAGCATCTAACCTTAGCCCACTCCAAGAGCCAGCACACTGTCCCTATGACGAATCCAAACTTTTAGAATGCATAGTCATTAATCTTTCTTTATCAGCTTGTCTTACACTGTGATTTTTAGGTGATTTTTCAATCAACCAGGCCTGTGGTCACTCCAAGGCTAGTAATTAATTTTTCTTTATCACTTGTATCCAAAGGGATCCGAAATAATGTTGGCCATAAAAATGTTGATGACAGTCAAAAAAATTAAAATTATCTTTGACGCTAATCTCTATTTGTGTAGGGATATTTTTCTTCTGGGTGGCCAATTCAAACCAAATACTTTTCCTGGCCCTTTGTCCAGAACATCATCCATTATCACATTATTGTCTTTATCGCCATATTTATTACAATGTTTCGGTCGTTGTATGCTCTAGCCTTCTTCAGGTGGTTGGAATGTTGAACTGAACCCTTTATTTCGCTCACTGGGGTAGACACATGGCTGAGTGGTAAAGGCATTAGTTAGATCCAGTGACAGGACCCAAAGAGTGTGAGTTCAATACCCGGCTAAGGCAGTGGAGATCTTTCAGAGGTGAATTAACAGGAGATAACTGATAACTGACATCCATTAAACATGGCACGTGTTGAGTCTGAGACCTTGTAGGAAGATGAATGGAGGCAGAACGTCACCATCATTAGTGATCACTCAAAACACCATGATGTTGACTGGATATTTGGTTTTCGTCACTCTCAGTACATCTTTTGGGGACACAGCAAAAGCCAACGGTTGTTATGTGTGTTCATCATCTTATCAAGGCAGAAATTTTTCTCGTCTGAGAAAAATCAAAGCATGTTCGATTGGAGGGGATGCTCGAGTTTTTTTCAAAAGCTTTATTCCTCTTGTCCTTCATGGGTTAGCCTAAAAATTGACCCTTTCTCAACTTGTATGAGAAATACTGAACGTCTTCATACACTACATGCCTGATAAGAAACTCAGACATTCCTGCGTCTCTGACTGATTTGGAGAGATTGTTATCAGAATGATCAGAGTGAATTTTCCGAGCTGCTGTACCTTCGTAATCACCATTAGACTCATCCAACTCTTTCTGAATCCACTGCATTGTCCTCAGATTGACACCCAAACACTATGAAATGTTTGTATTGAATGCCAAACAGTACAGCATGCCATTTACAAATTTCTAGCAGAGTGAATTGCGTCATGGTGCACTTTTTCACCAACTGACCCTGCTATACTGTGCAGTTGACAAAAATCAAAAACAATGCACTTGTGCAAAATTAAAAATATAAAATGGAACAATTTACCCATCGCACTTTGAAGTAACAAAAGGAATACTAAAAGCATATATAGAATTTATATATAGAATGACAGAAGTGAATGAGATTCTTTTATGCTGGAAATTTGATCAGTTCTGAAATCAGTTTATTTGAAATCATTATTACCCTTGTAAAATGCGACATTCACATTTTCATTTTTGATTCTATGACAATATTTCTGACATTAAAGTCAAAATGATATATTAATTCATAAAATCATTGATTTGTCCTGTTGAAGAGAACTGGTATAGGAATAGTAACTAATGAAGCACTTACAATTTGGGTTAAGACGCTGGAGGCTCTCACAGGCTGATGTTGAGTAATCTCTCATTGAAAAATATGAGGCGTTTTGGTTAGAAAAGTCATTGAATGACTGCTCCTTAATTGGCATGTTTTGAGATTTTACTGCAATGGAGAGAAAAAAGTTCTTAGAATTAATATAAAAAAAAGTTTTAAAAAAAGCAAAAAAAAAAACCAAAAAACATGGCTGTCCAGTGTCAGAGAATGTATATTTGAAATGTTGAAACACCGGAGAATAATAGTTTGTTATTTTTTCTTAATGGCAGCATAAAACAAATGTGGTAAGCAATCATCCTTTTCAGGGTATTTTTAGCACTAAAAATACCTGCAGGAGAAGTCTAAATAGGTTCCAAAATTATGCACTTTTGGGGAATTTTGACTCTTCACTGAAGGCCAGGGCTTTGAGAGTTAAACTTGTTTTTTAATTAGAAACGAGAAAGTTTTGTATTAATCTTCCTCTTAAGTGAAAATAACATGAATACAGTTCCATAATAGAAAATCATTCCAGGAGCCTCCAAAATCAATAATGTCTGCTTGTCTCTATTGTCTTTTTGGGTGCTGGATTCATTTCAGTTGCCATGAAAATATTTGTAGAAAAGACAGAGGGAAGCAATGTCACATGCGTGAGAAAGTAACTGAAGTTGAGATGCCAGGTCAGGATTGATTACATTGCAGAACCTTCATCGGATTTTGTCAAGAACCTCAAGATGAACAGGGGCATCAGACCAGATATATCAACAGTATACAATGCACAAATGAATGGTAGATTTGTAGATGTGTAAGATGAACTGACAAGAAAACCTTCTGACACAACACAGTGATCCAACTTTTCTTGCAGTAATTTCTGACATAACTTTCCTTGTATTTATCCAAAAATCATGATCTAGACTTCTGTTCATGTTCTGGGATGCTAGATCAATTTTGGCACTGATGCTCCCACAAAGTAGTCTAAATAGGTTAAGTTCAAAATTATGCTCTTTTGAAGAATTTTTGCTCTTCACTGCAGACTAGGGTTTCAAAACCCAGACTCCTCTTTTTTAATTAGAAATGTTAAAAATTTTGTATTAATCTTCCTCTTAAATGAAAATAACATTAATACACTTCCATAATTGGACCAAACAGAAAATCATTCTAGGAGCCCCCAAAAGCCAAAAATGTTGGCACGGCTCTATTGTGCGAGTTCATTGTGAACTCAAATTTGGTGATAAGTTTATCTTTTCATATAAATGAACAATATCCTCTTTAACCTTTACCATGATAATTTCTTTCTAGAGTTGTCTCCCCTGCCACTGCATTTGTTTTGAGGGTATAAAAACATGAACACCTATTTTAAAATTGTTATAACTTTCTTTGTATTGTGCATATAGATGTTAATTTTTGTACACCAATAAAAGAATGAATGAGTAATATTTTGATGTAATGCATTACGTTTTGCATGCAGGTTTTAACATTGAAAACAAAATTGAAATGCAAAATAAAAAAAAAACAAAAAAAAAACAAATATATCAAAAATACATAAAAAATTCAACGTACTTAACTTTTATTACTCCTTATGGAGTTCTGGGATGCAATAAGAAGCAAAATCGCTAAGGCGGCTTTCATTTCATCAAAAACTGACATGTTTCCTCGTGTTTGCATATGAGAAGACACTCGCATTTATTTGTTCTTTCTTTCACCTGACTCATATTTGTCTTGTTGACATGTTCTCATTAATGAATAAAGTTACTCCACAAGGAGTAATAAAAGTTAAAGTACGTTGAATTATTTTTTACGGCAAAAAGATTTTTTTTTTTTTGAAAACTGAAACAAATAGATTTCAGACGTCATGTTGTATTTCCTTTTTTTTTTTTCATTTCTTTTGTAAACAAATATATTTCATATTTATTTCCTAAAACTAGTCAATTAAATGTTTTTATATTTTTCCCTTATATTGGCATAAATGTTGATAAAATTTAATTTTATTAATAGATGAAAGTCTTTTTCAATAGCATTTCTTTCGATATGGTCATTGATAGTGATAGTGATTTAAAAAAAAAAAAAAAAAAACGATTTCAGTTTCGTAAAAAAATTCAATACGGTTTCGCCGGTATGAAGATGAAACAGAAAAAAGTCAGTTTTTCAGTTAAACCGCCCATCTCTATTCTCATTAATGAATAAATTTATTATTTCATCGTTTATAAACAGACAAATTAATTCACCTTCATAAAGGCTATCAGGTATATCGATGATCGCCAGTAGCTTCCATAAAATTAGTCAGGCATGGATGATAGTAGCCACTAATAGTCATCATCGCTTTCCTCCATGTCACTTGTGTGATAATCATCTTCGACTACTTCACTGTCAATATCCACTTGAGTAAAGCTTTCAAAATCATCATTGGAGTCCTAATCAAAGAAAAACTCCTGAATAAAGGTTTTGTTGGATATTGATGCAGCCATTTTTGTTTACAAAAAATTGCGAAAAAATTAACATGGGTTTAATCAGTGTTACACCTCATGTAGAGTCTAGAAGAATTCAAAATGGCATTGGAAAACAGAAGTTTAACCTTCTTCCAAAGCAGTAGTAGGTGATTTCCAGCTTAAAATACTGGAAATAACAGTTGACAAGTGTTTACTTATAGCAACAGTTTCAAGGCGACAGAATGTGCCAAGAGCAGCAAAGGGAGAGAATTCCACGATGACAATTTTCACCTGCAGACTGGTAAACGTTCAATTTGTCAGGCCAGTTTCTTATTGGTTGGTCAAAATATGATTTTATGGCCTAACGATTCTGAATATACATCTATTTTTAAGATATGGTGAAATTTTGGTCACCTTATTATTTATTTATTTTTATTTATTTTTCTATCACTACATTTTCTCAAATAACAATTTAAATCTGCAAAATGTAAGAAGATTGTTCTCTGGAAGATATCTAAAATGTATCCAGTTCCTTTCATATGTTAAATTGACCATTACTCACTTTTGGCACCAAATATCAGTTTTTGGCATAACTTTCCTTGTATTTATCAGAAAATCATGATCTAGACATCTGTTCATATTTTAGGGTGCCAGATCCATTTTTGCACTGATCCTCCCACCAAGATGTCTCAATGTGTTAAATGAAACATCTGAGCTCTTTCAGAGAATTTTGACTCTTCACTGTAGACCAAAGTTTCTAAATCTAAACTCCTGTTTTTTTTTTTTTATTAGAAATATAGAAGATTTGTTTTAATCTTACTCTTAAATACAAATAACATTAATACAGTTTGATAATTAGGCTGAAAATTACTCAGTGGGATCAAAAACTACAAATGTCCACTTGGTTTTATTGTAGGAGTTCACTGTGTGTTTGGAAATATGAAATCAAATTTGGTGAAAAGGCATTTAAAATCCCTCCAAAGAAGTCTAATTGGATTAAGTTCCAAATTATGCACTTTTAGGGAATTTTGACTCTTCACTGCAGACCAAAGTTTCTCGACCTAAACTCCTGTTTTTTTTTTTATTAGAAATATGGACATATAAATGAACAATAGCCTCTTTAAATTTTTCAGGACTGTTTCTTATTGGTTGGTCAAAATACAACTTTATGGCCTAATGATTCTGAATATACATCTATTTTTAAGAGAGGGTGAAATTTTGGTCACCTTGTTATTATTTGTTTATTTATTTTTCTATCACTACAAGCTTCTCCAAACCTAAGCAATGCTGGCACTTGCAAGAATACTTGATACCAATTTACTCCAGTGTTGATTGAGGACAATACCAATCTTACTAAATGATTTGGAGTTATTTTTTCTTATTTGTAGTATAAAAAACCATAAATGGCCAACTTCAAAATTTTAATTGCATTTGGCTTTCAAAAGTTGTGTAATCAAGCAACCATCAAAATATACTTTTCAAAATAAAAACCTTTGGAAAGATTCAAATTTCCTAATAAGCAAGATTTTATTCAAAAGAACATAATTCATATAAGCTATGACCTTAATTCCAACAGTTCAGACCTTCATAGCTAGGAGCTGCGACTTCAACCTGTAGTAACTTCAATACTAATGGCCTTGTGCCATACTAAGCTTAATAAGTATCAATTCATAATTTCACAAAAAATTCTTATTGTAGAGGATAATTTTCAGAGTTATGACTAACAATATTATATCACAGCCAAATACTTCTATAGAGAGCACAATGTTTTGTCGGTGCTCAATAATAATGGCCTTGTACCATATTATGCTCGAAAAATTTCAATTGGTAATAGCTGAAAATTTGATTTCACAACAAAATTTTTTATTGTTGATCTGCTTTACCATGAAGCAGTGGTTAGCAAATTAACATCACAGTTAATTATTTTAATAGTTGCCCTATACCTGTAGCCTTGTGCCAGACTAAGGTGATTCTTGTCAAGGTTATCTATTTTTCTGTTGTTCATTATTGTAGAGCTCAGATCAATAAATATCGATGAATAAGTAGCATTGGTTATAAAAAGAAAAAAAATTTTCATATGAATTTACTGTTTTACGGCTGTAATTGACTTGGGAAAATATGCAGGTTTAAAAAAGTTGCCCTATACCTGTAGCCTTGTGCCAGACTAAGGTGATTCTTGTCAAGGTTATCTATTTTTCTGTTGTTCATTATTGTAGAGCACAGATCAATAAATATCGATGAATAAGTAGCATTGGTTATAAAAAGAAAAAAAATTTTCATATGAATTTACTGTTTTATGGCTGTAATTGATTTGGGAAAATATGCAGGTTTAAAAAAAAACAAAACAAAAAGAAACTACTTACAAAATTGTTCAATGATGGCCAATTCTGCAAGTCTGTCAATCTTATGCAGGACACTGCACAAGTCATAAATAGTAGCTTCCCGATAAGACCATCTGGTGATAATCTCCTGTGTGGGGCTTTTACCCTGGTTACACATGAATATCAACTTTTGCCGATCTGCCCACGTGTAACCAATTTCAGAGCCTTATAAAATATGAGGTTTTAAAAAAAAAAAAAAAAAAAAAAAAAGGAAAGTAAATATAAAAGGAATTAATTACATAGACACATAGAAAGTTCAGGTATTAAATGAAATGATACAATTTTATATGAAAAGGACATTAATATTTGAATCGGGAGTGAATGTACCAGTCTGAGTTGGGTCAATTCTAGTTTCTGCTTGATAAAGCAGTACACTACACATACGTGTGTGTGTGTGTTATATATATATATATATATATAGGTAAAAAAATGAAATTGTTAGAAAGATTCTGTACAAAAACTTGTTGTATAGAATAAATTGGGAGGGAAAAAAGCCACCTAATATTTATATTGATATTTATTTATTTATAAGTATTTTTACATACAAAAATTAAAACTTTGTTACTTACAATTGGATTTCAGTGATTTTTTTTTTTTTTGAGAAAAATAATTTATTTTATTTTATTTTTTACTTTAACTGGTTTTGCTTAGCTTTTCAAAATGTTTTTAATTGTGTGTATCTCTACGTGTTGATGCTTGTTTTGAACAAATGAAAAAAGATTTTAAAAATGAAATACTCAAGGGGCGTAAATGGATATGACATTTACGATAAGGGGAATTTGGTAGAATCTATTTATGCAATGAATTAAGTATTGTTTTGAACTTGTTGATGAAACATTTCCTTATTAATCCGCTTTTGTTCAGTGGTTCTGTCATCACACTGGTAGAATGTGAAGATACCAAAATTTGGCAGATTTTGTCTGCCACATTCCTCTATATGTTGGCTAAGGGGAATTTTTCTGGTGTGGGGGACCCTAATCTGTTGGTGATGAACTGTCATCTTTTGTCAGAGTGACAGTCCAGTTTGGCCAATGTGTGTGTTAGATAATTTAGATGTATCATGTCTATTTATTTTAATCCTTTCAAGTACATGGATTAATTTCTGTAGAAAATTGATCAAGAAAAATTCCAAAATTTTCTTTCAAATAATTTTTATTTTTCCAAGTAATTTCAATCTCTTCCAAGATCATCTTCAGGGGTTGAGTGTCTGGATATGTGTGCATGAAGACCATAAAATTCAAAATATTTACCTGTTATTCAAGGGAGGTAACTTAATGTGATATTTTTGGGAGTGTATTTTTGTACATGATTACTGTAAGGTTCAAAATATTTATCCATTATGCAAAGAAGGTAATTATGATTTTTTTAAAAATATTTTTATGGATTTACAAGATTTTTTTAAATAGTAGTAATTTTAACAATTCTAATTTAAAATTTTTAAGAACTTTATTGTTATACTCATAGTTGATTATATTTATTTTGGTCACAATTCTCTTATATAAAAAGCTTTAGCAATTTTTAGTTTTTGCTTATTATTATTATCTTGGTGGAGTACTTAGGGCTCCTGATTTTCCATTTTAAATCTTCCTTGATTTCTTCTGTTAGATTTCTTCTGTTAGATTTTTACTTTTGGGAAATTTTCATTTTTTTTCATTTTTATAGTTTTTTGTGAGAAACTTGCAATACATTATACTATAAAACTGAAAACAAAAACATAATTCAAAGTTTTATTGCATATAAAAAAAATAGCAAATATCTACAAATCTTTTTTAAAATGTTAAAATCCAAGTCCAAAAATAAATTATATGTAAAAATAAAAAAAAAATGTAATATGACTAGACAATAAAACAATGGAATATTACAGTGCATCTTTGAGATAAAACTTTTAATCAGAGCTTCCTTCTTTAATAACACACTCAAAACACATTTAAATTGTTTTTGTTTTCTTAAGTAAAAGGATTTAGATTTATTTATAATTATTGATTCATAATATAGAAATCACAGTTAAAGTATCAACAGCAAATAACTTGAATCTCAACAATAAATATCTGAATAAAATCAAACATTTTGACTAAAATCTTATAAAACAGTAATTAAACTGAAGTAATGAATATGCATACACCTGGGTTCCCCATCACAGTAATATGATTGGCTGGTGTCAGCCATAAATACAGACTGATGTGGAGGTACATAACGACGCCTACCACTACGACGAGGACCAGTCCATTACGGTTACCTGTTAGATTGTCCTACTCAGTTACAGTAGTCCAAAACCACTTTGCTACTTTGAACAAATATATGCTTTTGCTACTTCAAACAAATATATCCCGTTCTGGGGCATATCATTAACTGAATCTTTGTAACAAAATATCAAAAAACAAATTAGACATATTAATTCAAAATTTAAATAAAAAAACTTATCCGAAGTTGAAATACAGATCAAATTTAAAATTGCTAATTTCTTAATTTGGGAAATATCTAATCTTCAATCTCTTTCATGTTATTGAGTAAATGTTTATACTGAGAAAATGAAAGTTTGGCGTCTATGTGACTTTATTGGCAATCTGTTCCAAAAGAGGAAATCCGCTCTTATTTGCATTCCAAAATGAGGGGATATTAAAAGGATTTGGTAAATCATCTTTGGTAATTCACATACATTAGAAATTCTTCAAGAACATCAGTAGAAGGACATTGCAAGTCCTCGATGGCTACAAAACTGTCTAAATCATAGCCTATACAGGGTAGCTGTCTAGGATAAAACAGGTGAGTTGCTTTGTAAAAGTTATACACAGGGTGGGTATCCAGGTATTTATTCAGTTTCGAAAAAGATGTGCTGAAAAAAATCTTGGAAATTTGAGAACTCTCTCCCTCTCTGTATCTAGTTCAGACAAAAGACAATCAGGCCAAATGTTGAGTTTGATCTACCAGTATGCAAATACTATTTTACATCCTCCATCATGTTATTTACGACACGTGCAAGCAGAGACTTAGCTTTGACAAACTTAGAAGAAACTGTTATTAAATGAGTGTTGTTCTCATTTATAAAATTCAGATTTAGGCGCAAATTATGGTAAGAGGCATGATGTAATCAACTATCATCATCTACTAATTCTAGAATTCTATCTACTGCAAGGCCATGGCTCTTTTCTTGCCTAAAGATTCCTTCATAAAACTGTACAAAGGATGAGTGATATTTGGCCACATTAAATCAGGAATCCCATCTGGTTGCCACTGGTACAGGGGGTAGCTTCACTTGTTCATTAGGCAAGGAACCTTCAAGCCATTTTAAGTATTGCTTTTTCTGACTAGGCTTTTTAAAAAAGGCTGACTTGATGAAAGTAGTGACGTTATCAAATGCTGGCTAGTGTGAAAATACTTTCCCAAGATTTAAAATATGTTTGCTTGTTTGTTTTGTTTTACGGCATATCAACTTCAATGGGTTATTTAATGCTGACAAAATTTTTATTGCTGATTTTTTTTTCTCCAAAAATGTATTGCTGGTAATTTTTTTTTTATATGAAGTATTTCTGGTATTAATATAGGTACCTCCACACGCTTAAAAAAAAAAAAAAAAAAAAAAGAGCATGAAAAAGACGCCAAACTTGACGAAAACAAAATTCTATCGTCTAAATATTTGTTATTATTAAGAGGAAAGATCAAAGTATTTTCGGGCTATTTTTTTACATTTTTTAATCGTTCCTAGCACGTCCAAAATTTTCATTAAGAATCTTGTTTTTTTTTTTGAGTCAGCAAAATTGACAGATAATCGATCATGGCAACCATTTTTTTTCCATTTTATAAAAACTAAAATGAAAATCTCAATTTGAAAATTCTTTTAAAAATCAATTATCATTTTTTCAAAACTTATTTTGAGAAAATCAGAAATTATAATGTCTATTTAAAATATTTTGAACCAAGCATAATTTAGCTTCTGCACCAAAAAGATGTAATTTGAAAATAAAACAAAGCAGGTCATAAACCTTTGCTTCACTTGACAGGTGATGAATGACATATTGACAGATTACGTGAGGATAATTTGCTCTACGGAAAGAGAAAAGTGAAATTATTTACATTTAAGTGAACAAATTATTTACCTCGTTTTATTTTTAAGAAAAACTTTTCGCGCTCTAATTTTTTTTTTTTGTACTTAGCTTTCACCTTTACGTTTATGATGATTTATAGAAAATATAAAGAAATTAAAATAAGACTTAAGAGTGAGATTAAATTTCATAAGGTATCTAATTAATTTATAGGTACCTTTCTTATGAAATTTTATCAGAAGTGTACATAAAATACTATAATTTTATGTACATTTATTACATTTTACTGTGTTATTTGTATTTCCATTCATTTTATTATTAATTTTGATGTTTCATTTATGGAAAAAATGCCATAACTGTGATTAATATAAAAATAAGATCATATAAATTTCATAAGATGATACTGATACTTGTAGGTACCCTTCTCAGTTGAAATTGAAAAATCACATTAACTTCTCCACATGTGTTTCGCAAAAGTAAAGGCCTTAACAGCGGAGAACAATGCTTAACTCAAATAACGCAACTTAATTGTATTCTGGTTGGTCTTCCGTACGTTATAATTACAGCCTGATTATAAACATAAAATTACATTTCTTAATTACTGCGGATCTTCTGATTAGTTAAAATGATACAATTTACAATGCGCTAAAAAGAAGATCTATCTCATAAGGAGACTTAGGAAACCCGATGTGGTTTTTAACTAATTTTATAATATTTTAACAACTTAAATGTAAAAATCTATTAAAATAAAAAATAACAAATAATTGTATTAAAAATTCATTTTTCATTGAAAAAATTTTTTGCTTTCAGAAAACATTGTCCATATTCATAAAGACAAGTAAAAGCAAATAAAAGCATTTGAAATTAAATAATATCTTTGTTTTATTGAGTTTTGTATGTTAAAATTCAGAGCTGATTTTCAGTTAGGGGTGGTCCAATTAAAAACAAAAAAAAAACATGATTTGCATTCCTTAAAGCCTTGTACGTTTAACTATTGTAATTACTAAAGTGGACTCGATCGAATTTCTAGAGTTTTCATAAAATTATTGGGAGGGGGTAATAAATAAAAAGAAAAAACATATTTATAATAATTTCGATCATCTGAGAAAAAGTTTCTGAAACTTTTATTAACATCTGACTATTATTTTTACAAGATTTTTCCAAATTAATGCGTGTCATACAAAAAAAAAATCTTATGTTATTTTAATAGTTTTGGTGATACAAAGAGAAACCAGGATTTTTAAATCAAAATTCATAATGTTCTAAAAAGAAGGAAAAATTTTAAAACACAATTAAAATAAACTTTGATCTTTTCTCTTAATAATAACAAACATTTAGACAATAAAATTTTATTTTCATCAAGTTTGGCGTCTTTTTCATCATGCTATGCTCTTTTTTTAGCAATCTCATGGCGGTAGCTATATTACCTATTTTTACACTTTTATAGTGTTTTGACCCCAGTTTGGGGATTAACTATTTGTCCATAGCTGGGACCCTAACAGGTGCTACCACCCCAATTAAGAGATGGTTCCATGCTCCTCAAAACCTCCTGATCAGAGGCCTTGCTGCTGGATGTAGTTTATTGTCTTACCCAGGACAGTTTAAAATATGTGCTAAGCACAACACATGACAACTGTTAACAATGACATATGACAACTGTTAACAATGACATATGACAACTGTTAACAATGACATATGACAACTGTTAACAATGACATATGACAACTGTTAACAATGACATATGACAACTGTTAACAATGACATATGACAACTGTTAACAATGACATATGACAACTGTTAACAATGACATATGACAACTGTTAACAATGACATATGACAACTGTTAACAATGACATATGACAACTGTTAACAATGACATATGACATGACATATGACAACTGTTAACAATGACATATGACAACTGTTAACAATGACATATGACAACTGTTAACAATGACATATGACAACTGTTAACAATGACATATGACAACTGTTAACAATGACATATGACAACACTTTCTTATGAGCTATTTTTGCAATAAGCTGCAAAAACTGTTACAAAGGCAATAATATCCTCAAATGCAATATCCACATGAGTTAGAGCTCTGATTTATGCCTAATTTATAGTTTGATGATTGCATTCTTGCAAGGTTACAACATCAATGAGAAATGATTCTCCACGAATAGTTGCAATTACATTCAAAATGTTGTGGTCATGGCTGTTGTTTCGTATGTTATGATGCCGACTGATTGATTAGTATGCTTGGCTTTCAGGGCAGCAAAGTGACAAGCAAACAATTTTGGTAGATGAAGTTGCCTAAAGCAAGTGACACTTGGAATAGCACCACCCTCTTTTATACAATGTTTTAACATGAATGGCCTCATTTTGTCAATTTTGTGTAGGGGAATGTCAGGCAAAGTGCACATCTACAAAAAATTCAGGACAAAATCATCTTGTACCTCCTTCAACAAAGTTGTGATTGTCTTGTTTCAGTTGCACAGACTTTTTGTCAAATGAGTTTTTGATTTGATGTGATCTTTGATTGTGTCAACCCTAAAAATGTCAACACTATGGAAACAAAATTTGCAAAATAACATATTTTCCTCTGCATAAAAAGTCATCAGGAAATTGCTCTACTCTGGCTTTAGCACAAATTTTACATACCGGGGTCATTTTTTTTTTTTTTTTTTTAGAGAAGCAGGTCCAATTTTTGAGGTTAATTCACTTAATTTGTTGTTTATTCATGCAACTGGTTTAGATTACAAAATATAAATAAAATATGAAAAAATATCATTGATAGTTAATATCATTAAAGGAATTTTTTTGTTCAATTTAAATTTGTTTACAATGGTGAAGCACTGAAGATGATGCAATTATTAATCTGGGAGAATCGCTGTGCAATGGTAAGCTTAGACAAGCCAGTCATTTCATAGAATGGTGTTTTTGGAGAATATTTTTCTTTATTTCTCAATTGGTAGGCACGTGATAGCATTTACTTTTTCACATTCATAAAACAAGCTTACAAGTTGTTTAGAATTTTTTACTTGTAAATGGTATGAGGCCTAGATGAAATGAATTTCTTAAACTCATTGGTTTGATCATCATCTCTCTCTCCCCACCTCTAATTTTGACATCAACTAGTGTCTGTCTTCCATTTCCACTTTAGCAATGGATTTCAGTGGCCATGACCAAGCTGTGACCTTCTGACTTTCATCTCATTTGCAACATACAGTTTCTTAGAAAAGTTATAAAATATTTAAAAATAGACTAGCCAACATATTCTAAAAAAAAAAAAAAAAAAAAAAAAATTGACAACCCACTTTTTTTTTTTTTTTTTTATACAAACATTTTTGTTCTTAATTATTTTTAAGGTTTTATAAGGAAAATACCTAAGATTTGTAAAATCAAATTTTAAGGAAATAACTGTGTTACGTTATTGTAGGTACCACCAAAAATTCGGTATACCTAAGGTTTAAATGTATTTTTCATAAAGGAAAAATCCTTTTCAAAGCTTTCCCCCAGCTTCAGTTGAAAGCTAAAGAATTAAATTTTCTAATTCCAGAAAAAAAAAAAAAAAAAAAAAAAAATACTGTGGAGCATTTCAAATTTGAATGATTTTTAGTCAATTCTTCCAAAACACCAATTGAAACGGCCATTTTTAACATTTTATGGAAATTAGACAAAACTCATTTTTTCCTTTTTGAAAATCCCGCTAAAATAAGATATACATTTCTGAAACATGACTTTTGTAAAATTAGCAAATTTAAAGTTAAGTTAATCTGTTCTGAAACAAATATCACTTATAGCATAATATTTTCTCGACAAACATTTCTTGACCTTGGTGTATTGTTATTTTCACGTCATCATCAATAATTTGCTGGTTGAATGTGTTGACAGGTTTAGTATGGTGCACCAAAATTGACATACGTTTTTTTTGTTTCTTATAATAATTTAAAATATTATAAAAATTTCTTACATTATTGAGTTACTTCTATTTCATTATTTAATAGCTAAGATAATGATAATTTTATTATCTCAATTAAATTTTTAATTTAATAACAGAGTGAGATAAGCCAAAGATGTTTATATCTCAAGGGGCTTTCCCTAAGACTAAGACAAGGCTTGAAACACATGACCTTTTAACCATAATGTCACTTGCGAAATATCATACTATTAAAAAAATAAAAAATAACATTTTGACGCATTAAAAAAAAAAAAAAAAAAAAAAAAAAAAATTAATTATATATATATATCTTTAATTATGGTAAAAAGTTTTGGTAGTATGATTAAGCTTTTAATTTTTGCTTAGTAAATACAGTCTTCACTTAAAAACCTAATAACCTACCTTGTACTCTCTTTGAAAGAATTTTAAAATTAAAAGAAAAATGAAAAACTAAAAAAAAAAAAAAAAAAATACAAATAAATCTTGTAAAAATTCTTTATTCATCGAAAATTTTCTTTTCTTCAGTGAATAATGTATATTATTTATAAAAACAAATAAAAGCCTATCTAATTCGAAAATTAGATCGTTTTATTGCAGTTTTTATTTTATGAATTGGAGCAGATTTAAAAAGTTGGCAGTAGTTGTGAAAAAAAAAAAAAAAATTGATGATCTACTTTCTCCAAGGAGTCCTGCTTATAAGTAATATAAAACAATTTGTGACCCGTTTGAAATTCTAGAAAATTTTATAAAATTAAGTGTTGAAGAGATGTTTTGCAAGAATTTCCAAATTAATGGGTTTCCTCCAGAAATTGCTACACTAAAATGGACATTACCACAAGGAGTACAAAGTTAACAAAAAAAAAAAAAAATTTTTTTTACCCAAATTTAGGATATGTTAAAAAGAAAGAAAAAATTTAAAATAATTAAAAAAGACAATTATTTCCTTTTAATAATAACAAACATTTTGAAGCTAAAACTTTGCTTTTATTAAGTATGGGGCCTTTTATCATTGTGCTATACTGATTTTTAAGCAAATTATTGGAGGTACCTATGTTATGTTAAAATGTTTAACAAAATCAGAGAGACAGTTATTAAGTTTTGAAAGAATTAAAAAAAAAATTGAAAAAAAAAAAATTTGTTATTTATTATTGAAAATTACATTAAAAACCCAGATTCCATTTAAGATTAACGATTCTGGAAAATTTATTTCCTTAACTTCCTAAATTTTAAATTTTTTGTATTCATTTGATTTTGGTATTTGTAATTTAAATGTAATTTGTAATTTACATACAAAAATATTTCCAATTTTATTGGGTTCATAATTTGAACAATCCTACAAAATTTACTAAGAACTACAAAGGACAGGAAATTGTGGAGAGCCATGATCACCAACGTTCTAAAGAAGAATGAAGATGCTTTTTTATTCATTTATGAATTATCAACCTTTTGCAAGTTATTTAAAGCCAAAAATATTTTTAGATTGTAGGAATTTTTTGACGATAATAATGAATTACTGATACAAGTCCTACTAATTAATCCATAGCTGGGAGGAGTAGATTCATATCTTACCAAAGTAATTGTAAATGAATATAACAAAACCAATTGGAATTGGAACTTAGTTCTCCAATTATAAGTCGTTATCCATTGAACCACCTGCACATGCAGTTTTACAGCACCTGGTATCCCCAAACAGTCACTCTTCTAAGTATTTACCAGGCTTGATGTTGCTCAACATTGTAGAGGAACTAGTGTTTCAATATGATAAGGATGCAAACTAAAGTCATTGGGATTTTTTAATGGTTCATGTAATCTTCCAGAAAAGTAAACTAAACAAACCACATTCTATTTTTTTTTTTTACACGTAAAAATTTTATTTTTTATTTTTTTTTTTTAATGTCACCAAAAAACCCCACTACATATAGACGGGCTTTTCAGAAGGTGCAGTAAAGTTTTATGTACAAACATATGTACATACAGAGACACATGTTCTCATATTTTACATATGCAGTCAGTTTGAACCAAGAAGTAAACCACAGCTTATTCTATTTTCTTTCAATTTCTTAATAAGACGCATTCAACAGGATATACTGTACATGAAAGGCCATTCAAGTTTTTATTAATGAGGAAGTTAGAAATTCAACAATGTACATACATATATATATAAGTTTTTGATCTTACTTCCTAAAACCTGACCAAATGGCTGAATATAATTTTTATTTTTTCTTAGAAGAGCTTATTAAAATTTATAATACATAGGAGAAATCTCAAGGAATTTAAATAAAAGATTATATGAACACAAAAAGAATCTTTTACAAAATAATACATCAAATGTATTGGTTGCCCACTGTAACAAGACTGATAACAATTTTGACATAAAAACTACTACACTGATCAAAGAAGAAAACAATTGACTACAATGAAAATGTCTAGACAGTGCCTTGATCGCAAGGTCATCCCCAATAAATTTGCACCTGGGCTCTTACAACATTTCACCATTCCTGGCAGAATTTCTATTATCTACTGACAAAATTAATAAAAAGAAAAAGAATCTAAATGAAATCTGTTAGATTTAAAATTAAAAAAAAAATAAAAATTTTTTTAGAAATTTAAAATTTAAAAAAAAAAAAAATTTTAAATTTAAAATTCCCAGCAACTTTTATTCGTGTAAGTCCTAAAGGATGAAACATGTCACAGGAAAACTTTTTCCACTTTGTCATACATCCCCACCCCAATAATACATTTAACAAAAATGAAGTACCATATTTTCCAGTTTACAAGGAGCACTTTTTTCCTGAAAAATACGCCCAGGCTCAAGTAAGCTTGGACAGTCACCTAATTTGCTTGACTGATAGGAACGTGGATTTGTATGTTGAGTCATTACCGTATAATGTTAGCTATCTAATTCAGCCTTTTATATGATGTAACCTCAGTACTATCTGTTATAAGCATTTCCAAGACTGTAAACCTTCTTAGAGACAAGCCACAAGTTTAAACATGATCTGTTTACTATCAGCAGTGGGAGCCTTTCCGCTCTTGACTAGTATGTCATTGCCATGAAAACAAAATCAGACAAGGGATTAATGTAACAATACGTGGCACCAGGATGTGAGGGATGGTAATTGTGTTGTACGAAAATTACTTTTTTTTTCTTTGAAATTTCTTTCCCATATTAGGGTGTGCCTTCCAAGCCATGGTGTCTTGTAAGATGGAAAATACGGTATTACAAATTTTAATTAGAAATTAATAAAATCTAGTGAACAAATATAATTCTTTTAGAAATAAAATCTAAACAATATGAATTATAAAATTATTGATTTAGATAAACAGTCAAAAGATGACTGAATATGATCAAGTACTGAAGGCTTAGACCTTTTCCCAAATTCTGACCAATCATGAAATAGTGGATTTTTTTTTTTTCTAGTGGACAAGGATAATTCTTTTAGAAATAATATCAAAATGATATAATTTAAAACATTAATAGTTTAAACATGTCTTATTAAATAAAATCAACAGGAACGTCTGTTTGACAAATTTCTCCTTGTGTCCACTTGACCTAAAACCTTTTCTTGAAAATGACCATAGGCAGTTGAAAATTCTTGCAACATAATTTTGGCAAAATTATTTACAAGTTTCCACCTGACTTAGCAGACACCAGAAGTTCACCAAAAGGCTTAAGAACAATTCCTTGTCCCTTCTATTGAATGAAACATATTTAAAGAAATGCCTGCTCTCTAAAAATCCTGTTTAACCATTATTTATGTATATCAAGATTATGAATATTTTTATTCCATGAATAACTATTAACCATGAATTGTTTTTATGAGTGTTTTTTATTCCATGAACTAAATTAAATTTGAGCTCACTAGAAAACAATTCACTGTTAATAACTCATTCATGAACTGCCCCCTTATTTTGTTAGTATAGTAAGCCGAAGTGTGCACATCCGACACATGCCCCACTAAGATATTACCACGCCCCATGTTAGGAATCATTGCATTAACCTAAACTATGCCTCTGTTTACTCAGAGTACAAAAAAAAAAAAAAGAAATAAAGATTTTGCCATCCCATAAATTCTTAATGAAGTATTGTTAATGCACTAAATTCCTTGATGTATTAAGGACATGAAATTAGTAAATACTAAACACTTCAAATACCTTGGTATATGGATCAGTGATAACAAATTTAGTATTTGAGATAAGGAAACTGAACATAGAATAGGCTATGTTAGTAGAGGATGATTTTGTCCAACACTACAAATTGTTGCAAAATGAAAATATCAACCTAAAAACTCAAGTCATGTTCTGAAATAGTCTTGTGAAATTGAGACTTTCATATATGAGTGCCATGAATGCTGCCAAACTTGTTCCGAAACATCTAAACTGTATACAACTGCTTTCTCAGATAAATGGTTAAAAATGGCTTTGAGTGAATGAGGCTTGTCGGTCTTAGACAGAGCCATCTTTCTTTGAACCTTGAAAACTAGCACTACAGAACCACAAAGAATTTTACCAAATAACAGAAACCACATCACTTGGATTTTCAACAGCAGTAGCAACAACTAAAATGGATGGCACATGTAACTCAAAGAGAAAATAATGACACAATCAAGATGATGATATTCCACACTACTTCAAACAAAAAGAGTGGAAGGAAATACTGCAAAGAGCAATAAGTTATGAAACTTGAGAAACTGATTTTCCTGAAAAATTGTTTTCTTTGTTATAAATTTTTTCATTTCTTTTTTCTGTGTCTGCCTATATTTTTGAGATGAGGTTCTGTAATTATTTATATCAATTATATTGTTTGGACTGTCGTCCTCATCTTTATTAATTATCTTACAACATTTAAATAACCTGGGCTTACTAAATAAGAGAAATGAACTGATGGTCAGGTGTAGGCATAAAAATAAATATCTACTTAAGCACGTAGACCCAGATTAATTTTTCTCCACTATCGCAGGTTAGTTTTTAGTTTAGAGTATTGATTAATATTTATTCATTTATTCATTTATTTGCATGTTCACAATGTTTCGGCCATTGTACACACTGGCCTTTTTGGAATTCTGATCACCTGAAGAAGACTGGAGTGTACAACAGCTGAAACATTGTGAACATAGCAATAAAAATGGATACAACAGTCCAAACAATGTAACTATTTTTTCTATATTTAAGGATGATTTTCTTGGTTTCTAGTACTGATCTCTATCTATAAAAGCCAGGATGTGTGTGTGTGTGTGTGTGTGTGTGTATACGGATGCACAGTCGCAATTTTTGACGGATTTGCACCAAAATTTACATGCACATGCTCCAAGTTAGCGAGGAAGGCCAAGACTGACTTTGCATTTCCCAACTCCCATCGATAGTGGAAATAATCGATTTTTTCATGCTTTTACGGCAGTTTTCATGTAGTTTGCGGCCATTTTCTACTGGCCAGAGTGAGAGCCAACAGCTGACTGACACGAATGTTAACTAGCATGCTAAAAAAAAAAAAAAAAATCAATAGTTGCATTCGTCACAAATGGGAAAAATTTAAATCTGCATGGCACTTTACTCCAATTGGCTCATTCACTTGCTTAAACTCAACGTTGATTCTGATTCTGCAGAACTGGGTTGGGTGTGAAAAAGTATTTGTTTTTAACATTCTTTTTTCATTCGGTTTTTCCAGTTATGAGTCCTTTTTTAAAGCTGATCGTTTTGTGTTCATTTTGTTTAGTTCTTTTTCTGTAACAGATTTAATGTTTAGTATAGAGCTTAGAAAAAATTTGCAGTGTGAGATAGGCAAGAAGTAAGACATGTAGCAACAACAGCATGGCAAAGGGCACTCCTTTAAAGGCAAGGAAGGGCAACAATATTTTAAGTCAAGTAATAGCGATTGCTGTATGAGTCATACGATTTTTGAATCAAGCACGGGCAACGCCAGGCCATGCTGCTAGTTTAAATATATATTGTTCAAAATTGAGTATTTCCACTTTTTACTAGGCATTATTAAAAGACTTTCTTTAATGAGATACTAACAATTAGATGTTGGAATATTGATTAGGAATCAGCAAGAAAACTAATGAGAAAGAAACGGTTCTGCCAATGAATGGGTGACAAATGTTTTGCTGCAACTTTTTCGTGGATATGATCCAAAAGATGTTTGGAACTGTGATGAAAACGGGAATTTTCTACAAAACCATGCCATCTGGATCTTTACATTTGCCAGCG
Source organism: Acanthosepion pharaonis (assembly GCA_903632075.3). Classification (NCBI taxonomy): domain Eukaryota; kingdom Metazoa; phylum Mollusca; class Cephalopoda; order Sepiida; family Sepiidae; genus Acanthosepion; species Acanthosepion pharaonis. The sequence goes on along the minus strand of CAHIKZ030003464.1, from coordinate 1,627,482 downwards.
ACGAACAGTCAAATGGGACAAAAGTTCCCAAAGACAGACTCACGATGCTTCAGTTCACAAACATGGACGGCAGTGAAAAGCAAGCTGTAGTTGTTGGTAAGTCGGCAAAACCACGCTGCTTTAAAAATGTCAAAACTCTGCCGTTTTCTTACTTAACGCTAATCGTAAAAGCCTGGATGACTAGTCAACTGTTTACTGACGTTATGAAAACGCTTGATCGAAAAATGATTGCTCAAAATCGAAAAAATTATTCTGTTTTTGGACAATGCAACTTGTCATAACTTACTGCCGGGTACAAATCTATCAGACATCAAATTGTCGTTCATGCCACCAAACACCACCAGTCTCATTCAATCTTTGGATCAAGGCATCATTCGTTCATTCAAAGCGTATTATCGTCGGGAAGTTGTTCGAATGCAAATCGCAGCGATCGATGCTACACCGCCAGTGCCGCTGTCCGAGGTGTCCAAGCAGATAACTGTTTTGAAGGCCATGCACATGATGAAGCAAGCACTTTTCATAGTGGACAAAGCTGGCCTTTCTAAAACAATCATGAATTGTTGACGGTTTGACTATGAAAAGTGCTTGCTTCATCATGTGCATGGCCTTCAAAACAGTGATCATTTTCGTAGAGTATTTCTTCCACTTTTCATAGGGCTGAAGTGGAAGAAATACTCGACGAAAATGATCAAGTTTCTCCACCATCGGGCATGGAGCAAACAGATTTTGACGAATTTATCAGCTTCGACGACCGTACACAATGTTATGGAGAACTGACTGACACGGACATCACACGTGGTATAAAATCGGATGAACAAGATTTTGACGAAGATGATGATGCTGAAAGCGTAAGTTCTGAAGTTTCTGAAAATGACAAAACAGTGCCAAATTCTCTGGCTGCATTGAATGCGCTTGAAACTCTGACTGCCTACTTTGAAGCAAAAAAGCAGTAATCCTGATGGCATTGAAAATGATTTACGGACTGTATGAAAGTGTTCATGATGTTAACAAAAAGATTTCTGTACAATCAAAAAATGACTGACTTTTTTAAGAAAAAAGTAATTTTTGATTGAATTATTTTGAAAACTGATTGAAAATGTATTTTTGTCTGTGTTTTTTATGTCTATAACTGTTAAATAAACTAGTGTTCTGTACGTAAAAAGCGTTATATGAAGTGTTCCCATACTTACCTAAACAAAATAGACCAAACCCGGATATAAGAGACTTCTTCTCCGGTCCCGACAACTCTCTTATATCCGGGTTACACTGTATATTCTATTTGAATAGTTTCTTTTCTTGCATTTCTTGCCTGCGGAACTCCCTTCCTATTTTTTGCTTCCCTGATAACTGTGATCTTCAAAGTTTAAATCCAATGCCAACTGCCATCTTCTGTCTTCCTGAAACTTGTTCTTTTATTGTCCTTTCTTCTCACTAAAGTCTTATTCCTTTTCACTTCCCCAGTACCCCCTTACATATAGTTGGTTTTAAATTCAGAGTTTTTTCTACCCCTAGACTGGTTGCTATGGGTAAAATAGTAGGGCTGTCTGGGCCCTGTAGCCATGGTTTCTAACCAGACAAGGAGAAGGACGACTGAGTTCAAATCCACAGCCAAAGTTCTTAAAACAGTCCAAAGTCATGTTTTGTTTTGGCAACACCTGCAATGAGGTTGGTGCCAAAGTGTATTGGCCTCTGCCATTCACTTGGACAACATCAGTGATGTGGAGATGGGAGGTGCTGCAGTGGCAACTGCTGATCTCTCATAACAAAAAATAACTGTCCAGGTCTCTGTTATTTAGGTGGAGAGCCATGGTCTCTCAAGACTGATGGATGCCAATATATACCCCCGTGCCTCCTAGTGACATTATCAACTTGCTTGGAGTGAAAAAAAAAAAAAAAAAAAAAAAAAAAGAGCAGAAAATGAAGGTCACCTTGTAGCAATTTTGGGCACGTATCTTTTGCATTCAACATCATTTTTTATAATTTTTCACCTTTTTTTCTTACAAACAGCACCAGTATTTTAACAATAAAATTTGATAATATACTTTTTTTTCTTTTAATTTTATTACATACAGAAAATCTCAGCTTACATCCAGAATGCTTTCATTACCCAAATGAAAAGCCCATTTTTACCGAAATCTGGGTAAAAACCCAGAGTTTGAGAAACCCTGTTCTATATAAAATCTAGAAACAAAAATATTAGACATACATCCTGTTATCAAGACAATATGAAGAAAAACAATAAAACATTTTTTTTATTTTATTCATGCATAGCATGTCTTGGTCAAAGTAGACTTAGTGGAGCCCAACTGACAAGGTCAGATCACAGCCAACACACTCCTACTTTGAAGCTCACCATGGTTTACCAGTACATCAGGCTGTCAATTATATCGGTGGAATAGGGGAGGGGTCTGATTCTATAGGGTGTTTCCAAATTCTAAACACACAGGAAATCTTATTAACCATATTTCTTTTTTACCTCCATAAATTTAATATTGTTTTATCAAAAGAAAGAAAGAGTTGACTTCTTTTTCTGGGTTATGCAAAAAGAGAAGGTGTACTCAATGAAAATCACAGATGCAACACACTTGATTGAATGCATAAAGAGTGAATGTGCTAAAATTGACGGCAATGTGGAGTTATTGCATCAAGTTCATGTGAATTTTGCAAAGCGCATCAACCTTTGCATCACAAATGATGGAAATCAAATTGAAGATATTTGATAATATTCCAATTCAATAAAATATTGTTAAAAATTTAATTTCCTGAAAATATGCATTTTTGCTTAGGGTTTCCAGACTTTAGGGACACGTCCTGTATTAATATCTAACCCATTGAAAGATCTAAGAAGAGAAAGCTAAAATGCTATGAAGATATCCTAAGAGCTATCTATCTTTTCACTGTCATCCTAGAAGGTACCACTTTACCTTGGGTAAAAGAAGAGACGTCATGTTTATTTTGAAAATAAAAAAATGGCTAAAAAGAAAGTAAGAAAGATAGATAGATGACTTTTAGAACGCAATCCAAACATGAATGCCTACTTACTATTTGATGGAGTACTAATGTTTGTACAAAGAGTAATAATACCTATCATATTAAAAAAGTGGATAGTAAATGAATTTCATAGCACACATCTGGGAATTTCAAAGAGGAAATCTCCTATGGAAGCTATGTATACTGGACCAAAATGGACCATGACATTGAAAAATTAGTAAAAGCCTGCAGAGGCTGTGCTCTGGCAGCAAAATCACCTACCATGAAATTACAACCTTGGCCAAAGGTAGATATTCCATGGTCAAGACTGCACATAGATTTTGCAAGTCTAATAAATGGATCACATTATCTTGTAGTAGTATATAGATTTACTAAGTGACCTTAAATTTGTAAGTGTATGACCACCTTTTGTCACTACCTACACCTAGTGGTATAACCATGTTTAGTGGTCCAGTCCTCAGGGTCATAGAAAGATGTTTTAACCACAGGGTTAACTTTGTACTGATTAAATGCTGACACTAGTTGTTGGTCGGTGGCTGCTTCAATCCACACCAACTCTGCCCACGTTGTGTTCTTGATCTCGGACCAGTGGAGGATTGAAGGTCATAGTAATGGCAGCACTGGTACAAGATATGGCGGATGCTATATTAAGGAAGAAAAATATCTTCACATCAAAAAATAAAACAAAAGATTCATTGGGTTAATCTTCAATTGGTTTATATAGATCTTGAGATCACAAGTGCAAAAAATAACTTCCATGGTTACAGTGAATATTTTTACACAAATTATTTGCAAGATCTGGCAATCCAGATGCTATAGTCAACACATAACAGTACACAATTCACTAATTACAAATTTAAAGAATTTTGTAAAATGTTCTCAATTGAACATATTACTACCCTGCCATATCACCCAAGATCAAATGATCAAGTTGAATGGTTTATGGGTAATTTTAAGAGAGCTTTGAAAAAAGCAAGTAATGAAAAAGTGAGCGAAGAAACATTACAAAAATTCTTGAGAGTATGCCAGATAATGCCGAATCCCAATACACCAACAGGCATGTCACTAGCAGAATTGATGTTTGCAAGAAAAATTTAATTGGTGATCAACAAGTTGTTACCAAGTCAAAAAAGAAAAGATAACGAAAAGGACACAAATTTTTTTTTCAAAATTGTTGAAATATTGTTTTTCAGAGTATATAAAAATGGAATACAAAATGTGAGAAGATGGCATAATAAGAACACAAATTGGAAAAATAATTTATATGATAAAAGGAAAAAAATGGGAATACAAAATGGCATTGGAATCAGTTAAAGAAAAGGTTTACTGAAGAAAGACTCACAAGAAAGGAAGAACCTATGCAAGTACTGTATGATATTTTTGACATTCCAACACCCCAAGAATTCACTGAATGTAAAAGTATAATTGCCAGAAAAAAGGGAATCTTTGGAAAAACTGAGGAGGCACAGTGGAATAATAGATAGCGGCTCATATTGAGAAATCAGAAAGCTGAGTTCAAATTCTAGTCAGATCCATTACATTCACTTATGCGCTAATACCCTTGGGAAAGGTACGAATCCTCTTCTCTCCACCAAGCTATGGGTAAATAGCTAGACAGTTCGGGTTCTATAGCCTTGGATGGCAACTGGTCTATCGCAGAAAGAAATGGCAACCTACTTTGGGAAAATAATTTGCTTTGTCAGTCATGTAATCAAAAGATATGTGATTGCCTCAGCATGTATCACGTATGGCACATACTGATTGATGGAAAAACTAGAGGGTGATCTAAAAGGAGAGAAATACAAAGTTCAGTAATGGTGAACTGGCCAGAAAGCAGAATACTAAGAAATAAAATATTTACTTGTGAAAACTTTTTTAAAAATCTTAAAAGTGGAGGGGGGTTGTTGTGGAGTAAATAAGACAACCCTGTTAACACAAATGAACCTGGTAAGAGACCTTAAAGAAATCAGCCTAACCTGTAAATATCAGCTTTCAAAGTCTTAATGTTAGCATGACTTTGTGTTATTTGTGATGTTGTCATCATATTACAGCAGAGTATATATGGGGCAGGATATGACTAGTTGAACATTGAGAGCCATCATTTTTGGCATAGATTGAATGCTAAAGTGTTAAGGGAAAGAACTACCCGACCGCATTTTATAAGGAGTCTATGGGGAATTTTTGGCTGCATCTACAGGCTCGGATATGCTACATTAAATTCGGCTTTGTGTCACATCTGACCACATGGGAGGGGGTAGATATCCTGCAGTTGGAGATTTATTGTGGAAATCACTTGAGATATATCTGATGTTTTTTTAGAATATCTTCTTTGCAAGGTTAAATTTGGGACAGGCTTACTCTTAAAGGAATTTAATCATGATTGACTTTTTTGATATTGTCTACTTCTCACAAATATGACATTGAGAACAGAATAAATATTTCTGTTGCTTATTTTGTTATATTTGGAAATTCATCCTTAATCCTTTAGCAATCAACACACTCAAACCCACCCCCATAAATATCAACTGTCTCACTGCTTGCATGACTTCATGCGTTATTTGCAATGATGTCACCATATATTACAGCAAAGTCTCAATGGAGCAGAATATACCAAGTTGAACATTGAGAGCCATCATTTTTGGCCTAGATTGAATGCTAAAGTGTTAAGGGATAGCCAACATGATCAAATATCTGTTGTTGAATATTTTAATTGCAATCCTCAGGTTATGTCTTATTTTTGTTAAATCTTTCTCTTCTGTAATATTTAAATTTGATGACGCAGATACACTTAAAACAAAGGGATTTCTCACCCAATCCAGAAATCTTATGCCAAGTGTATTGAGTTATCAATTTAATTTTGTTATGTTGTGATATTTGCTAGAATTTCAAATCAAATGCTTCATTTAGTCTACAAACACATAACCCAGTGGATAAAAGCACTGATTGATTGACACTGAAAGTGACTTGATCCAAAGAGTTGTGAGTTCAATCCCTAAGCATGGAAACTTGAAGAGTTATCAAGGGGAATTAACTAAAACTGAGGTATCAGAAGGCATCACATATGGAATTAGATCTATCCCTGTGGACTAAATGAAGGGCTCAGTTTGAAATTCCAACAGATATCACCTGAAAAAAGCCAGAGCATACAATGGATGAAACATTGGGAATATGGCAGTAAAGATGAGGACAATAGTCTGAACAATGTAAATAGATTAAAACAAGATAATGATTTGGAAGCAGAGGAGATTAACCGATAAATTTTCCTTTTGTCTTTAAACTCAAATGTTATTTTTTATTTTTTGTAGATACACGCGTTTGCATAGATGCTAGTTTTATTTTAAACAGCATTTTATTTCATCTACTGGTCTGCATACTTGAAAAAAACATGTGTGTCCTCTGGCAGGATTCGAACCTTTAAAGCTATTCAAGTGTAATGTCAATCGACATCTCCAGTTGCCCTGATCTATCCACTACCTCATCCTTTCTTCTATCGCTCCTATCTGATCTTGCTCTAAATTTTCTGTAACCCCTTGCATCCTAGTGGCTTCCGCCTTGGTTGGGGTGAAATGCTTAAAAAAAAAAAATATATATATATATATATATATATATATATATATATATATATATATATAATATATATAATATAATATAAGCCTGAATCAGAGGAGAAGAATACGAAGTAGGCAATATAAAAATCGTACAGCTCTCCGTATCTCAGGTGGTTCCCTTAGCGGCATATCAACACCTTATGGACCATTAGTAATTTTCTTTACAAAAATGTATTGCTGGTATTTTCATACTTTCATAATGTTTTAACTACCGTTACGGAGGGGGGGGGGTAACTATTTGCCCATAGCTGGGATACTAACAGGTGATACCGCACTCCTCAAAACCGTTCTGCTGTTGGACATAGCTTATCATACCCAGGAGGTCAGCACCTCAGAAACTGTTTTATGAACTCATAAAGGTGAGACAGGGGTGGCAGGGAGGAGAAGGTGATTATTACCAAAACTGAGATATAAAATCCTGATTACATTTATAATTGCCAGACCAAGTATTTTTATCACTTGATAAGAAGAAAAACAATAGATATTACCTGTTACCCTAACCCCAAATTCATTCAGTGTAAAAAAATGTCTTCACCTGATTATTGCTTTTCTTACCCATGGAAGGTCACTTGTCAATGTCTGTTTTGCAAAAAAAAAAAAAAAAAAAAAAAATGGCGGACTGACTTTGCAATTAATTTTAATGTAGTATTTGACAGTTACATAAAGTAACTCACAGTACACCGTGACATGTGGGGTTTTCAGTTTAGATTTTGAAAATTATTCAGTTACACTAAAACAACCTCAATGTTTTGGGGCCTTGTTCATTTTGGGAGTAATTCAAATTTTTAAAAAGGAAAGCAAAATAAAGTGACTTTAAAGTAGAAGTTTCACATACAGTGTACACCTAAAGACAACATTAGCTTAGTATTTAGTGCCCAAGATTATGACATCAAATAATTTGTTTTTAATGCAAATTCAACACAAAAGTAGAAACATAAAAGTGTATATTCTATTGGGTTTATAACTTAGGCAAAGATGGGATTAAGGTTTGCCTCATTTCTCAAATTGATTTCTAAGCCACAGAAAGAAAAGCAACATATGTTATTTTTTAATTGCTAGGATATTAAAAATAATATCTATATTAATTTTTTTATTTAATTTTTAAATATTATGTTGGTACATTTTTTAATATTAGCTTCTTTTAAATATTGACTTCATTTTAAAAATATTTCTTAGATTTTAAAAGTTTTTTTTTAGTAAGTTCTTTCACATATATTGTAAGACATTTGTACTTTGAAAGGAAGGACATTATGATCTACTAATGAAAAAAAACCTGCTATTTTAATTAAATAAAAAAAACTTCCTTATGATTCTAAAAATCAACATCCTTTACTAACAACCTCAAAAGCATACTTTTCCAAATGAAGTCATTCAAAAGATAATAAAAGCAAAATATATTTTCTGGTAAATGCACACACACAATCAAATTAATGTTGAAATTAATTTGTTCCATGGTATTTCCCCAGAAAGTCAGAAATAATACACTACGTTTTATTTATTTATTAAAATTTATTGAGTGATAGCAGATAATTTCTTTTTAACTTATCTTCTGTGTTGACTTGCCTTTATATAACTTAAAAATAAACTCTCTATCTATAAAAGCAGGGTGTGTGTGTGTGTGTGTGTGTGTAATGAATGTACTGCTGCAATTTTCGACGGATTTGCACCAAAATTTACATGCACAAGCTCCAAGTTAGCAGGAAGGCAAGACCGACTTTGCATTTCCCAACTCCCATCGATAGTGGAAATAATCGATTTTTTCATGCTTCTACGGCAGTTTTCATGTAGTTTGCAGCCATTTTCTACTGGCCAGAGTGAGAGCCTATAGCTGGCTGCCATGAATAGGCAGGAAGATTCTATTGGCCAGCATAAGAGCCAACAGCTGATTGACATGAATGTTAACTAGCATGCAAAAAAAAAAAAAAAAAAAAAATCGATAGCTGCATTCATCACAAGTGGAAAAAATTTAAATTTGATTCTGATTCTGCAGAACTGGGTTGGGTGTGAAAAAGTATTTGTTTTTAACATTCTTTTTTCATTCGCTTTTTCCAGTTATGAGTCCTTTTTTAAAGCTGATCGTTTTGTGTTCATTTTTTTATTTCTTTTTTCATAACAGATTTAATGTTTAGTATAGAGCTTAGAAAAAATTTGCAGTGTGAAATAGGCAAGAAGTAAGTCATGTAGCAACATCAGCACGGCAAAGGGCACTCCTTTAAAGGCAAGGAAGGGCAAAAATATTTTAAGTCAAATGATAGAGATTGCTGTATGAGTCATACAATTTTTGAATCAAGCATGGGCAACACCGGGTCATGTTGCTAGTTGTAATATATTTCCGCTCTTGTCCCTTTTCATTTGAGAGGCTACTTACTTACTAAACCAAGTGTCACCACAGTAAACAAAGGTGGTATTGTTTTTGTAAAATGTCTGTGTTCATCTAGACATAGAACATGAGTGAGAGAATCTGACTTGTTGCTTATTTGTTATAAGTTATTTACAAGTAGTAGAAAGCATGACCTTTTACACAAAACCACAAATTGGGGGTGGGGCATGTAAGAATTGAAGTCATGAATGGGGTTAAGCTTCCAACCTTTTAAATCAAACCACACACACTGTGTGTGTGTGTGTGTGTTAGTAGTCACACAGTCACCTTCAGGGAGAGGTCAAGCTGAGGTAGGGTGGGGTGTCTATTTCAAAGCAAATTTTGTCTTTCTTGCGCATGTCTGTTCATTCACAGAGGAAGAGATTTTGGCACCATAGTATGATGTTAAGTGTCTGGATAATTTTGTTTTATTTTATTTATTTATTTTCAATGGACTGTTTCATATATAAATGCATCGCACTGAACTACAATTTGTTTTTTTGACGACTTCATAAAGGGTTTTTTCTTTTAATGATTGAGTTAAGCTTTTTAGCCTTTTATTAAACTATGAAATTTGATTTTATTTTTTTATGCTAATTATTTAATGCAAAATTTTGTTGATGTCAGCAAAAAACCGATAACTCATGTCTATGGTTTAATAATTTTTCATTATTTAGAAACTTAATTATGTGTAGTTTTTCATGTAGGCATAAAGGGCATGGGTCATCCCAGTTTTACAAGTTCTTGTTCTATTTATTATTTTCCATTTTACTTTTGGTGTTTTATTCATTTCTTTTAAACGCCAAAAATAGAAAAAATGGATAGAGATGTGAACCAATGGATTAAAAACACTAATGACAATTTTGACATTACCATGGGATCTTTAGACTCTGCAGAGTCTTCTGACCTTGTCGGTCTATTTATACTGTACAATCTAACCGTGCACCGTGAATTAGACATTAAGGACATCGGGCTATACAGGGATGATGGGCTCATGGTAGCGAGGAGCTCCACAAATTTTAAAATAGATAAAATTAGGAAGATAATATCCAGTGAATTCAGAAAACTAAATTTAAAAGCTATAGTCAACACTAAATTAAAAAGGGTAAAGTTCCTCGAAGTAACTCTAGACTTAATGGACAACATATACCTACCTTACAGAAAACCTAACACTAATCCCGTGTATGTCACCCTAAGTCAAACAACCCTCCATCCATAATTAAGCATATACCCACATCAATAGAGAAAAGAATCGGCATGAACTCCGCTAATAAGGAAATATTCCGACAACATAGTAATTTTTATAACACAGCCCTAAAAAATAGTGGATACAAAAACGCTAACATAAGTTATAGAAACAATATTACTAACAGAAAGAAAAACAGGAAAAGAAAAATCATCTGGTATACTCCTCCGTTCAACCAAATGGTTAGTACTAAGCTAGGACATAAGTTCCTAGCTTTAATTGAAAAACTCTCCCCTACTAAAAGCAGACTTAGCGAGATCTTTAATAAAAACACCTTAAAATTAAGTTACAGATGCACTGAAAATCTAGAAAGAATGATAAAAAAACATAATAATAAAATCGTGGAAACACACGCGCACCAAAACAGTATTAATAAAAATTCTAAACTAAAATCAGTGACCCAATGTATATCCTATTGGGGTTTGGACTCTCAATGGATGAGATAGTGCATCAGTTTACTACGGATTTTATGAGGCATTTATTTTCCAACGGGCAGTCTTCAGGGTTTCTACAATCACATAATTTTCATTATTTTTGTACTATGGTGCTAAAATCTACCTTCCTCTGTGAATGAACAGACGATGTGCGTACAAGAAAGACATCATTCGCTTTGAAATAGACACCCCACCCTACCTCAGCTTGACCCCCCCCCCCGAAGGTGACTGATATGTGGATAAAAATTAACTCTTAGACCCCTTATCAAAAATGGTCACCCCAGCCGTTTCCATAGTAATGAATGAACATGCTTATAATGATATGTAAACTTCAAAATTGGTTATTCCTAAATTTTAAGCGAGGATGAAACAGGACTTGTTACTTTAAATCAATTTAATTTTAATAATTATATTGATGGTTTCGGCTCTCGTTTTTGAAACATGAGAACTCTTATGTAGTGAAGGAATCATATTTTTTTAAAAATAATTAAAATCTAAGCTCTACTTCTGTATGGAGCAATGTTTTTAAAAATAAAAACAAAAATACTAAAGAACCCTGGATTATTTACTTAACGTGTTCTTTCCTATTTTTCTACATACCTACACACACACACACACATATATATATATATATATTATATATATATATATATAAGAGAGAGATTGATACATGAATTTTATACAACCAAAAATGTACATGCACATAATTATAAATTTGCATTTTATACTTCCCCTTTCTTTTTCTATGCATATAATTATTACATGAACAAAAACATTACTTTTTACTCCAATGAAGTCACAAAGGACAAAACCTGTCACATACAAATGTCAAGAGCTTCCAGCTGTGTATCCAGTGGGAAAATTTTGGATAAATTTGTAGTAAATTTATTCTGCCGTCTTCAGACCATTTACTTTCAGAAACTGAAGTAATTGAATTCCTTTATTTTCTAGGCTACGAATTCATCTATCGTTTATGTAAAAGATCGATTTTCTAAGTATTAATTCTTGTTTGAATTCATACGCAGATGATGTTAGAAATTTGTGCACGTAAACAGGTAATTATGTAATGTGAGGTTTTGAGTAGTTTATGTGAATATTATTGAGGAATAACATTTTCTTCAATACAATTTTAAAGAGAATATTTTGTTCCTGACATTTTTACTTTTGTTTAAATATTTGTTGCAAAAAAAACCTTACATTTGCCTTGATGAAGTCTATCAGAGGACGAAACGTTCCGGTTAAAATAAATTTTCCTTTTGTCTTTAAACTCAAATGTTATTTTTTGTAGATACACGCGTTTGCATAAATGTTAGTTTTATTTTAAACAGCATTTTATTTCGTCTACCGGTCTGCATACTTGAAAAAACATGTGTGTCCTCTGGCAGGATTCGAACCTGCGTCCACCTTTACAGGGAAAAGAAAAAAAAACACCATCTGATTTGGTATGAGTTAAGTTAACCTATGACGAGCTTCACAATCAAGCAAGGTTCTACCTTCAAAGCTGTTATGCCGGATCAGATGGTGGTTTTTCCTGCAAAAGGGGATGCAGGTTCGACTCTTGCTGGAGGTTACATCTTTTTTAATAAGTTTTTTTTCTCTCAAGTGTGCAGACCGATACAAGAAATAAATACCGTTTAAATTTAAAATAAAATGGAGCGTTTACAAATACGGGTATCCACTACTAACGTTTGAAGTAATGTCGGATTAAAAAAATAATCAAATCCATTTCCCTATGCATGTGCGCGCGTAGCTCCTTTCACAGAGCATACAGATATACACTGATTAAGGATTGAACATGGGTGTGATATTTTGATCAGAGACGAAAAAAATACGCTCCACATTCCACGCATCATGGTATTGGTACATTTATTTGTCTGAACTTGAGCCTGAACGTACTCGAGATTAAAAAAATGCATGTTAAATTGTAACAACTAACCATTTTATTTTTAGTACTTTAACTTTACGCGGGACTTTTTACACTAAATTTAAAGGAAAAAATATACTTTAAATGACATTAATTATTTTAAAAAGAAAACTCATAGGCATGAAGAATGTGTGTCTGGCTGTGTCCGGTAAAGCAGCGATCTGTTTCTAACAAGAACAAGATTCTAGAGTGGAGTAATTTCGTCCAGCTTTTGCCTGTTTTTTGGTGGAGTTTTTTTACAATAGACACCGTGAGCAGAAATAATCATTGTTTTTCTCAGTTGTTTATTACAAGCACACCAAATCACAAATAAAAGAAAATATTTAAATCAAATTTTATAAAAGTTAATGGAGGGTGGGGGATCAGTTCGTTATTTATATTCATTGTAAGAAGTATTGCTCCCCCTCTAGTCTACGAAAATAAAAACAAATATGCTCATTAGCGCAAACGTAATTTCTTAAAAAGGGTAAAAAAACGTAACTATTATTTTATTTTTACAATATTATAAGATTTAGTAGAGAGAAAATAAATAACACAGCTTGATAATGTGAGAATAAAGCTCTTTTTAAATTTTAAAACAACAAATTGAAAAAAAAAGTTGTTTTTTTATATTACTAATTAATTACTAATTCATTACTTATTTTCGTATCTTCTTTCTTTGGAAAAATAAAAGTCGTCACGTCTCATCTTTGTTCTCATCAGAACGTGCTTAAAATTTGTAAGTGTGTGTGTGTAAGAGAGAAGAGATGGGCGCCCCCATTAATTTCTCTTGCTTGTTAGACATAAAGTAACCTTATATAAATATTATCATATGTTACTAAGTACTCGAAAGCTCGAATATAAAAACAAATTTATTAAATTTTAAAAAGTTTTCTTTTTTGTTTGAGTTTGAACAATACAGTTTGCAAAGGTGTTGTACGGAAGTCAAAACAAAATAATATGCTTTTTTTTTTCTTTTTTTCATAAATCCTACCGATCAAAGGTTCCAGATTATGAATTTCAGATTTATTTTTTAAAATTTAATTCATTTCTGAGTCAGTTTGGATCGTAAAATAAAAAAGAAGATATATGGTTTCATTCGTTTTATATACGAAATAAAGCTAACTTATCCTCCAAAACAGAAAGGCAAAAATTATATATATATATATATATATATATATATATATATATATATATAAATAAAATAAAATATATGACTGAAAAAAAAAAGAAAAGAAAACACTATAATCAAACTTAAAAACATAACAGGTCAGAGTACTACAACAACAATTTACAAACAGCGCAGATTTTAACAAATTATTTAAAGTTTTCTTACACATACATAGTTTCTCCCAGCCACCATCATAATCTAGAACGAGCAGTTCGTGCATAATTTTCCATGGCATATTCCGTAGCAGCATTTTTCAATTCTTTCATTAAATTAATTCCGATAATAGCAGCTAAAGAAGAGAAAAACCGAGTACAACGACAGCCATGCCACTTGTAGATGACGTCACAGAATTTGACCAATCAGTGCGTTGGATTAAAGGGACTTAGAGAAAGGCGGAAGGAATGTAGAATGAAGTTATTTTTAGAGATGGCTACAGAAAGAAAGATAAGAGAGAAGTAAGGTGTAAGGAATTATTTTAACACGCATTTAGGCGCTCCCGTAGTTTGACGGCGAGCTTGTCTCGCAAAACATTCTCTAAGCAATGTAGTGAGTAGAATCAATCTTCACTGGGCCGGTAATTATACTGTGGATGGGAGCACACAAATGGTTTTTGTACCAAACTAAACAATGAAACGCAACAAAAGAAAATTATAGCGAAAAAAATAACGAAAAAAAAAAAAAGAACAAAATGAAACAGGATGCAAAAAAGGTTGGGAGAATGAGAAGAGCAAGGAAAATACAATGTATCTTTTTATGCTATTTATATGAATTTAAGTGCAGTACTAGACAAGGTTTCATTTTAGGTTAGAGATGTAACCGTAAGTTCTATGCTAACAGTTTCTTCTCTCACACTCCTCGCTAGTGGAACTCTCTTCCGTCTCCTTGCTTCCTAGTCAAATTTGATCTTTAAAAATTTAAATACAGTGTCGATTGTTATCTACTGTCTTCTTAATTCTTGTTTTTTATTGTCCTTTCTCTTTAATAATATATTTTCTCATATTCTTACGTCTTAGTGGCTTTATCGTCTTGATTGGGGTGAAATGATTAAAATAAGAACAAAAGGAGATTAAAGCGAAGCAAAGAACATGGATGTCGAAATAGTAAACTAAGAGAAACAGATGAGGCTTACTTTCGTCTGGCACAAGGCCACAAACTTAGGGTTTGCTATTTTCTTCCTATCGGCTTTTTGCGTTTCTTTATTTTAAATCTGTATAATTAGCTATTTAATGACATCATCTTTATTGTTATTTTTCTTAACGTTTCTGCTGTTGTGCCCTTCGGCCTTCTTCAGGTGCTTGTCGCGTAAGGGAATTTTAAAGAAATTTCGAGCGGAACCTTTATAAAAAAAAAAATTATTCTTTTACTGCTTTTAAAAAGTTAGCCTTGAATAAATGTAATCCTCTAGGTTGTTTTTTTTTAATACACGTTCTTTTGATAGAAGCGTCTTTTATGAAAGCCAGAAAGTTTTTATAAAACATTGTTACACTTATCTTTATCGGCTCAGCGGTTAAACCCCGCCAAAATTGTGAAACAATTTTCCAGTTTATGGAAAATTATTTTTTCGTATATACTGACCAATGAGAGACGTGGCCTTAAGCCCTAGTAAGAACTTGAATTAGAGTTTTTGTGAGCCTAAATTCATGAATAAATAGTGTCAGGATAGTGGATGAGCAGAGAATAAATTTTTGACAGCATGGGGACAAGACAAATCAACACCAAAGAGCAGAAGACATTTGATATCAAGAAGAGAGCATCAATAAGTCACCAGTTACCAGCCAGTCTGCAGAGAGACTAAAGAATTTTGAGGTTCAACTGAAACTTCTCCTGTAGTTGGACAACAAAGAACAAAAAAAAGAATTTAAAGAAATTTTTGCAAGCACCAACAGTGTTAATTTAAAATCGACTTTTCAAAAATTACTATATGTCCCAGAGACGTTCGCGGTAAAAGTAAAAGTAGGTGTTTTCATTTTTTTCTGAAAGGGGGTTGCACCTTTGTTTTCTGCCTTTTTGAATTATTTTCTCTTTTTGTCTCTTTCAAATTCCTTGTCTTTTTCCTAAACTGTAATTCTTTCCATTTTTCGATGGTAATCATTTTATCAGAAATTGTTATCCTGCTTTAATAGGCGCACAAAAGGAAATTTTCATTTTATTTTTTACCTCTTTCGTAATTGTATAATAAATGATTTTCCTTTAAAATTTTACACAGTGGTTGAGTCTTATTTGTGATTTGCACCTATTATGACTTGCTATTTCTTCTAGCTGTGTTTTTGTGTTTGACACAAGAACTTGGTACGGAATAAAATTTTTATAACATTTAATTATTCGACAAGGGTAGATCATTCTTTACATTAAGTGTGTACTACTCTTGTTATCCATCTTGGCTACCTACGTTTCTCTTTCTTAATTAATGGATCCTATACGGTATTTATATCTATGCTAGGTGTACTGATCCGGTTCGACAGACATCTGAAAAAAAGGATAGAGAGCACAACAGTGGAAACGTTGTGATAACAACAAACATGAAGACATTGATCTAAATGCTAATAAATCAGTGCAGTGAGAATCGAACTCACTACTTTGGTATTTAGCAAATATCAGATTTTCTGCAAAACGCCTTGTTTTGGATATTCGCTTATTTCAGTAGTGAACAAGCTCTCGATTTTGAGACTGTGGCCCAGTGACGATTTAAATCAATTTGCTCCGCTAGAGTAAGATAGAAAGAAAATATTTATTGATGGCTACAGAAGAAAAAAAAACAAAAAAGGAGTAATGAGTAGACAAATATTTACATATATATGTGTGGGGAGGGGGCATCCTTTCGGTATGTAGCCCCCCCCCCCCCACGAAGGTTGAATGTGGCACAAGGCCGAGATTTTACGTGGGTTTCCCGAGCCCGTAGGCTCGGCCAAAAAATGCCCGTATAACCCGTATAAACGAGTTCGGGTTGGTCATTCTCCCTGAACGAGATTCTGCCCTTCGGCGGAGCCTCGTCCGGGTTCCTTTCTACTCAGAGGCAGAAAGTTCGACCGTCAAGCCGACATTTTAAAAAATAACTGGAAGAAAATTCACCTAAAAGGATTGGCCGTTGTTGTCTAGCTGACAGCATAAAAATAACCTGAAAAAACAGACAATATATATATATATATATATATATATATATATATATATATATATAAAAAATATTAATATATATATATGTTAAAAATGTTAATATATATATACGTTAAAAATGTTAATATATATATATATATATATGATAAAAATATTAATATATATATATAAAAATTAAAATATATTAAAATATATATATATGTTAAAAATGTTAATATATATATATTAAAAATGTTAATATATATATATATATATATTAAAAATATTAATATATATATATATATATATGTTAAAATATTAATATATATATATGTTAAAAATATTAATATATATATATATGTTAAAAATGTTAATATATATGTTAAAAATGTTAATATATATATATATATGTTAAAAATATTAATATATATATATATTAATATATATAATTATTTATTCAAAAATCATAACATAAACATGTTATAACATCACTACAAAAATAGCCATTTTGTTTCAACACTTCTAGTGTCTTATCAAGTGATGGTGCTGAATGTAGAATAAAAAGTTTTAAAAGGTTCAAATAAACCAAACACCCCTCGATAGGGGAAACGCTGTTACATAAGCTACAATGACGAATCAAAATAAAAGAACATTTTAAAACTCTTTATTCTATTTATTATTTCCTCTTCGACCTTGTGTCATCCACTACCAAGATGCCGTGATCAAAGTGTAGTATATGTTTCATCCACAGCCGGCCGTCACCAGCAGCAGAACCAGCAGTTACAATATCTAATAAACTGTCCTTTTCAGGACAACACTCTTACCGCACTACCAAATTGTCCTTTTAATGACAATTCTTTTCTACCATTTTCCCATGAATAAGCAGAAATCGTTTGCCTACTGAACTGTCACTATATTTTGTCAATTTAGTTTCTTTAACAATAAACTTGGCATATATATATATATATATATATATATATATATATATATATATATATATATATATATATATATACTCAAGTCTTAGGTTTGTTTGCTGTTGTCTTGTCGCTCAATTTTAATATGTTGGCTACTTCTATAACGTATAAAGGTCTCTATGAGAAAAGTTCGCTCTAAATAATAGTTGTGAAATAAACAAAATAACAGCGACCGATTGATCTGCAAAACAAGTAACATTTATGTAACCAAAATAACAAAAGGAAAGTTTAAGAGTTTCTTTTCCTAGAAATAAATTGAATACACATCAAAAGTTGTCAATGTATCTGTGTGTGACTTACGTGTCTAGGTATGTTTGTGGGTGAAGCGTCCACAGCCATGTTTTTTTGTTTGTTTTTTTTTCGCGTCGGTACGAAAAATCGACGGCACACATTTCAAACTGTGAAAACAGGAAAAGAGTTACTGAAGGGTTCACTTGTTATTATACCCCGCGGGCTGCTGCGATAATATGTTTATTAAGGCACTACACAAGACCTGTTTACGGGCAAACACATTTTACAGACACACACACACACACACACATACATATATTCATTTAAACATGTCTGATTAAACAATGTAGACATGTGTTTGTTTTCAATAATATCCTTTCGTAATCACGTATAAGCTTTGTTGTTCCATGATTAAAAAGATCAAGAAAGGTACAATGGTTGTATTTATTTATTTTTTATTTTCCGAGTACTTTCGATATACTCAAATATCATCTTCAGGGTTATGATTCTTCAGACAATGTGTGGAGTGAGCCGTCTTGATAGCGTTATTGTAAATTAACCAACATGTCTATTAGCTTTTTTTTGTATGAGATGCAATCTCCCAAAGGACATTTAAATTGATATACAGTGTAGAGATTTTGACATATTTTCCATGTAACATCCTAAAACAAAGAATATTGCTTTACTTTCTATTGAGCCCTCTTTTAAATTAAATGTTACGAACGTTGGAATTGTACTCTATTCGTTCTCATCTTATATATATATATATATATATATATATATATATATATATATATATATATACACTAAATCTAAATTAGCGAATGATTGATGAAAAGGGGGAGTACTAATGATAGAAAGCCCCAGCAAACAATCACGTTGTTTACAGAGGGACAGTTTGCGAGACTTGATATAGTGAAATTATATATATATATATACATATATATATATATATATATGTGTGTGTGTGTGTGTGTGTGTGTGTGTGTGTGTGTGTGTGTGTGTAAGTAGTAATTGCTGATATCCACTAAAGAGTGGATGGATAGGTCCGCCTACGAAATGCTGTACTTGGGATGCTGAAGGTAACATCAATCAGATAACAAGCTTTTTATATTAATCCTATATATATATATTAAAGTATGCTATATTTATGGGCAACAAATGCTTAATATCAAGGATAGAGCGTATGTAAATATAAAAGTGGACACTGTAGTCAACACCTAGCGGCCACATGCTTGAACACAATCTTTATGGTCTGAAGTTTGCGTTCACGCATGTAACAGACTGTCGCCTCTTAGTAGTGACATTTTATATTACATCTATCGACGAAATCAAAACGGATCCTGTATTTCAAATATGGGTATTCACTAAAAAATAACGTTTTAAATAATATATATATATATTATTTCTACCGACGTCCGTACATCAGCTTTTTTTGGGTTGAATAAAGCCGATGTACGGACGTAGGAAGAAATAGTTTATTCTCATGAGGTCATTTTTGATTTCGCTATTATGTAATTTATATGTTCTGTTATAAGAAATACATATATTGATAGGCACCTCGACGTGGTGTAATAGTTAAGAAGCTTGTCTTGCTAGATCATTTATGACTGAGTAGTGAGTTCGATCTTCACTGGGTGCTCCGTACTCTCGGCCTTGTGCCACATCTAAGCTGCGCTTAGAAAATCACTACTGGGCACCTCGAGGCGGTGTAATAGTTAGCAAGCTTGTCTCGCTAGAACAATTACGACTGAGCAGTGAGTTCGATCCTCACTGGGTGCCCCATACTTTCGCCCTTGTGCCACATCTGACCTCTGCTTGGAAAACTGTTGGGCACCTCTGCGTGGTGTAATGGTTAACAAGCTTGTCTCGCTGAAACAGTTACAGCTGAATAGTGAGTTCGTTCCTCACTGGGTGCCCCATACTTTCGCCCTTGTGCCACATCTGACCTCTGCTTGGAAAACTGTTGGGCACCTCTGCGTGGTGTAATGGTTAACAAGCTTGTCTCGCTGAAACAGTTACAGCTGAATAGTGAGTTCGTTCCTCACTGGGTGCCCCATACTTTCGCCCTTGTGCCACATCTGAACTACGCTTGGAAAATTGTTGGGCACCTCGGCGTGGTGTAATGGTTAGCAACCTGGTCGTGCTAGATCATTTATATATAAGTTGTGTGACGCTGGTAGTTTCAAAATTTTTTAATCTAACCAAATTAAACTATATTCTTTTTCTTTTTATCTCCATCATCTTTGTCCCTGCCTATCTTACATTGTGACAACAGGAAATCTCCCACGAATGGTGATATATTGTACGAGCTTGAACGCAAAATTACCGTGGCTGAACTAACAATTAAGGTACATTCCAGATATTTTAGAAACTGTGGGTTATTTTCTCTTTTATTCAAGCTAGCATGTCAGTTTCGTTACGGCAAACAACATATTTATTTTTATTTTATATAATTTTTTTCGGACTACTATTGAATTCTGCTACATTCATTTCAACATGGGATTGTTCTGTTCATATTTAAGAGGGATAGAGCACAAGCGGTCGTTTTCACAGCCTAATGGTCGGGCGGGCAGTCAGCCATGCTCTCGAGTAGCCTCTGTGGTTAGTGAGCGTGTATGGATGAAATGTGTTTGTCTCTTTGTCTGCCTGTCTCTCTCTAACGGACTCCACTATCAACGCGACAAGCCCAAAACTGATAGCCAAGAAATAGTCAGCTGGATTAAGCATATTCCTTCCGCCGCCCACGCTCTCCTTTCACACGTCGTACACCGTGCATTCGAACCCTACACTATACGACTTAACAGAGACATTTTCATATCTTTTAAATGAAAATGAATCTCTAGTCATTTCTTCAAACCAGTAACTAATTTGTTTCTTTACTCCAGCCAACTTCCACCTCGGTTCATTCTCACGTTTGATGAAACCAATTTCAAGGCACTCAATGTGAATCATTTAAACGGTCAAACTGGAATTTTTTAATGCGTATTTTTTAACACACTCAATATACAATTCCCATACGGAGAAGGATGCTTTGTATTATCATTATTATTATTATTAAATAAAAATAAATTATAAAATAACAACAATAATAAAAATTATAAATAAAATAAGCAATAACATAAAATCGCTGCATAAATAATTTAAATAAAAATTAAAAATAATAAAAATACACTCAGCATACAACAAAAACCGTTCCTGTCAGGAATACAGATATCCCTCCAAAAGCCATTAAAACTAACCTCTTCGCCACGAACTTTGGTACGGGCAACATGTGTCCGACTTCTCTCTGCGTCTAATAACACGGAATAATTTCTCCCTTTCATCGCATGAACCATAAAATAATTGTAACTTAAAAATTACACATACCATTACACACAAAAATATAGATAAATTGTAAGAAAGTAACATACAATTTACCATGTTTTTCCTGTTATTTGTGTACGCTTTATTTCCTGTCAAGTATGCTTTTATCTCCGTGAACACAAAGCTAATTTCTGCTGCTGGGATGTGAGTGAATCCACCATAACATTTTGTTGATCTATTCGTTCTCATCTTATTTAATATTGGCTGCTTCTCTTTTATTGCAACAGCCTCCAGAATAGGGGTCCGTATATTGAAATGTGTTTAAAGAAATAAATAAAAAATATAAAAAAATACGCATAAAAGTTTTAGTTGGACCATTTAAATGACGTCACCTTGAGTGGCTTCAAGTTGGTTCCATGAAACGTGAAAACGAGTTTAAGTTCAGTTTGCCAGAGTATGTCGTATAAACGTTTGTCATGTTTGGATTCGTTTTCAGAGTTTTTAATATCAAACGAGACAAGAACAAAGTTTAACTCACGTACAACAAATAACAGTTTTTTATTGTGAAAGAAAACACAAAGAAATTAAGTACAAAAATGTGTTGAATGTGAATATTTCTTTTGTGGATATTTAAAGTTCAATTGTTGCCAAAGAAAAAGGATTAAGTATTGTTTGTTACTTAAGTTTTTTTCTCCTGCTTTTATTTCAAATGATCTTTGTCTTTTGCGAGAAGTAATGGCTTTTGTTAATTGACAACGTGACAGACAAGGTTTTGTGAAAAGTAACATGAAGATTTTGATAATTTCAAACAGGTTGTGTGTGAGCACGCGAGAAATATTTAAGATTAATTTCTTTTGGTGTAAGCATAAAATAATGTAGCGTCTGGGGGTGTCTTTGATGTTGGTGGTGAAATATCGTTCAGCAACAGCGAAGAGAAAAAGAGGCCTTCGCCAGCGTAGTCATGCAGTACAGAGTGGCCCGAAAGTCTTGTCTTACCAAAGCATAATGGGAATAAAACAAGTAATATAGTAACACAAAGCACATGTACTAGATTCAGACACTATTTACATTATTCGGACTATTGTCCTCATCTTTGTCGACATATTTATTACAACGTTTCGGCCGTTGTACGCTCCGGCCTTCTTCAGGTGGTTGGCATGTCGAACTGACCCCTTTATTTCGCTCACTGGGGTAGACTGTTCTAGTTCCACGTACCATGTTTAATGGATGTCAGTTATCAGCTATCTCCTTTTAATTCCCCTCTGCAAGTTCTCCACTGCCTTAGCCGAGTATTGAACTCACACTCTTTGGGTCCTGTCACTGGATCTAACTAACGCCTTTATCCCCTGTGCCATGTGTCCTTGAGGATCAATACCTCTGTGTATGAATATAGTGCAACTATGATGAGCAGACCTTAGTTACAGTTTCTAGGAATACAGTTTCTAGCGCATTATCTGGCATGTTCAGCAGTCTGGACAAGGCCTTAAACCCTCAGTCACGATGACTTGCGACTTCGTGCTAGCACAATCATTGACGCCCCCCAAACAGTTCCGTCTGCTGAATTTCAATTTCAAGACAAGGCTTGGGTCAACCCATACTATGCTTTTCAGTCACTTGTTGGGGATCATTTCCCCAACATCAAGAAGTCACCTTCCTGCTAAATTCGAATCCGAGTTTCATGATTGGAAAGCGAACGTTCTAATCAAGCGGCCATGTGCTCATATACACAAAATATTAATACACCAATAAAATCATCCAAGACAACAACAATCTTACAATCTTAGGACACGTCAGAGCATAGGAAAAAAAGCCCTTATTCTGGGAGTCCAATTTATCCTATCAACACAAATAAGACCCAAGATTGTCAATATCTCCTAAACGGCAGGTTTCCGCAAATTTTTAATGCTGTTTTTGGAATATTCAGGCTTTTTTACACCAGAAATGGTGCTTCTTTTTTAAATTGGTTTCTGGGTCCTAATTTGCAATTTTACCACTCTTTGATTGTCTTTCCGCCTCACCTGCTATCCTCTTCTGCCACACCTATGAGATGCGCTGCATCATTTGGGGACCACTGGCCTAGGGGGAAACCATCATTAGATCTGGCGTGCTTTAGACTTCTCGGCTATGGAGTGTATCAATGGTCAAGCAAAGGTGAATAGTGCCTTTAAACACAGATTTTTCTCTCTCTCGAAATAGGCATATCTGCTCAATTTCATATCCTAACGTAAATAAAGCAATTTCTAAAGAAAGGGATGGATTATTTTTATCTATTAATCCGACAGATTTTATTAGTTAAACGTTATTTTTAGTGGATACTTATATTTGGGTAGACCTCCAATTTATTTATTAAACAGTATTTATTTATTTTCGTTTACCAGCCTAAATATTTGAGAAATCATATTAGAGAAAAATATGTGCTCTCCGGCAGGATTCGAACCTGCATTCCCCAAGACAGTTGAACGCAATGCAACAATCAGTACGCAGTTCAGACAACAGTCAAACACAGACTAGACATAAAATCCCAATTGAACTGAATGAAAAAAAACAACGCACCGTATTCAACTCTCCCTAACCACAGAAATAATTACAACCGCCAACTGCTTCTATAGTCTAACTTCTCCCCTGAAGAAGCTTTTGATCTTCACGTGATCTCCATTTGATCCGCCACAAAAAATGTCAAATTTTAACAAATCAACTCTATGTGTATTCTACATTCAGCCATAATAATTATAATTTACAAGAACACTTTCGCGTATTAACAAGATTAACATAAAAGATTCCATTACATTTACATTCTGCCATCTTTCTTTTTTCTTTTTTTTAATTGGTATGACCCATGCAAGGTGGTAAAGCTACTAAGACACAAAAGGGGTTACAGGATGTGGAAGAATTAAGAGCAGAAACATTAATAATGAGCGGGAAGAAGAAAGAGTAATCCGGAGGACAGTAGATAGCGATTGGCATTGCATTTAAATTTTTGCAAGGGAGGAAAGCCACTAAGACACAAGGGGTTACAGGATGTAGAAGAATTAGGAACAGAAACAGCGGGAAGAGGAAAGAGTAATCAGGAGGACGGAAGATAGTGATTGACATTGCATTTAAATTTTTGCAGATTAATTTTGACTGGAAAACATGAAACCGGAAGGGAGTTCCACAAGCAAGAAGTGTGAGAAAAGAAACTGTTACACTATTTACATTATTCGAACTATTGTCTTCATCTTTGTCGCCATATTTATTACAACGTTTCGGCCGTTGTACGCTCCGGCCTTCTTTAGATGGTTGGAATGTCGACCTGAACCCTTTATTTCGCTCACTGGGGTAGACTGTTCTAGTTCCACGTGCTATTTCTAATGGATGTCAGTTATCAGTTATCTCCTGTTAATTACCCTCTCCAAGTTCTCTACCGCCTTAACCAGGTATTGAACCCACACTGTATGGGCCCCTGTTACTGGGTCTAACGCCTTTATCCACCGTGCCATGTGTCCTATAGACAGATACTGAAGAAACTGTTAGTATAGAATTTACTGTTACATCTATCCATCTTAACTGTAAATTAATGAGATCTCTGAGCTTAAAGTCAAGTAAATATCCTTACTATCATGAATGGACGGAGCCATTCATGATAAATAGTTTTGAATAACTGTCGAGTTAAGTGCTGTACCATGCCAGACCCCACAGCACAACAAAAACTTGATCTACCAACTTTTTCAGTTGTAACTAACCATTTCAAATTAGTTTTACACAGAAATCAGCATATTTAAAACCATATTAATGTCTAGAGTCGTGCGGTTGTTTAAAGTTACATTGCAGTCAACAATGAAGACACAGAAATACCAGAAATCCTGCGTGATCGCACAAAAAAAGGGTAAGAAAATTTATCCTCTTTTCATCAAATACAATGAGATAACAGAGGGTGTTAAATGTCTTGATTGAGATTGGCACAAAGTCTCATAATTTTATGCCTGACATTCTTTTTCTTTCTCTCATTCTGTCACTTGAAACCCATGTCCATGTTTCTCTTGCTTTCTCTCGGCGTACCACCCATGTCCATGTTTCTCTTGCTTTCTCTCGGCGTACCACCCATGTCTATGTTTATCTTACTTTCTCTCGGCGTAGCCCCCATGTCCATGTTTCTCTTACTTTCTCTCGGCGTAGCCCCATGTCCATGTTTCTCTTACTTTCTCTCGGCGTAGCCCCCATGTCCATGTTTATCTTCCTTCGTCTCGGCGTAGCCCCCATGTCCATGTTTATCTTCCTTCGTCTCGGCGTAGCCCCCATGTCCATGTTTATCTTACTTTGTCTCGGCGTACCGCCCATGTCCATGTTTATCTTACTCTCTCTCGGCGTACCGCCCATGTCCATGTTTATCTTACTTTCTCTCGGCGTTCCACCCACGTCCATGTTTCTCTTACTTTGTCTCGGCGTAGCCCCATGTCCATGTTTATCTTACTTTCTCTCGGCGGAGCCCCCATGTCCATGTTTATCTTACTTTCACTCGGCGTAGCCCCCATGTCCATGTTTATCTTACTTTCTATCGGCTTACCGCCCATGTCTATGTTTATTTTACTTTCTCTCGGCGTACCGCCCATGTCCATGTTTATCTTGCTTTCCCTCGGCGTACCACCCATGTCCATGTTTCTCTTACTTCGTCTCGGCGTAGCCCCCATGTCCATGTTTCTATTACTTTCTCTCGGCGTAGCCCCCATGTCCATGTTTATCTTACTTTCTATCGGCGTACCGCCCATGTCTATGTTTATCTTACTTTCTCTCGGCGTAGCCCCCATATCCATGTTTATCTTACTTTCTATCGGCGTACCGCCCATGTCCATGTTTCTCTTACTTTCTCTCGGCGTAGCCCCCATGTCCATGTTTATCTTACTTTCTATCGGCGTACCGCCCATGTCCATGTTTCTCTTACTTTCTCTCGGCGTAGCCCCCATGTCCATGTTTATCTTACTTTCTCTCGGCGTTCCACCCATGTCCATGTTTCTCTTACTTTGTCTCGGCGTAGCCCCCATGTCCATGTTTATCTTACTTTCTCTCGGCGTAGCCCCCATGTCCATGTTTATCTTACTTTCTCTCGGCGTTCCACCAATATCCATGTTTCTCTTACTTTGTCTCGGCGTAGCCCCCATGTCCATGTTTATCTTACTTTCTCTCGGCGGAGCCCCCATGTCCATGTTTCTCTTACTTTCTCTCGGCGTAGCCCCCATGTCCATGTTTATCTTCCTTCGTCTCGGCGTAACCCCAATGTCCATGTTTATCTTCCTTCGTCTCGGCGTAGCCCCCATGTCCATGTTTATCTTACTTTGTCTCGGCGTACCACCCATGTCCATGTTTCTCTTACTTTCTCCCGGCGTAGCCCCCATGTCCATGTTTATCTTACTTTTTCTCGGCGTACCGCCCATGTCCATGTTTATCTTACTCTCTCTCGGCGTACCGCCCATGTCCATGTTTATCTTACTTTCTCTCGACGTTCCACCCATGTCCATGTTTCTCTTACTTTGTCTCGGCGTAGCCCCATGTCCATGTTTATCTTACTTTCTATCGGCGTACCGCCCATGTCCATGTTTCTCTTACTTTCTCTCGGCGTAGCCCCCATGTCCATGTTTATCTTACTTTCTCTCGGCGTACCGCCCATGTCCATGTTTATCTTGCTTTCCCTCGGCGTACCACCCATGTCCATGTTTCTCTTACTTCGTCTCGGCGTAGCCCCCATGTCCATGTTTCTATTACTTTCTCTCGGCGTAGCCCCCATGTCCATGTTTATCTTACTTTCTATCGGCGTACCGCCCATGTCTATGTTTATCTTACTTTCTCTCGGCGTAGCCCCATATCCATGTTTATCTTACTTTCTATCGGCGTACCGCCCATGTCCATGTTTCTCTTACTTTCTCTCGGCGTAGCCCCCATGTCCATGTTTATCTTACTTTCTATCGGCGTACCGCCCATGTCCATGTTTCTCTTACTTTCTCTCGGCGTAGCCCCCATGTCCATGTTTATCTTACTTTCTCTCGGCGTTCCACCCATGTCCATGTTTCTCTTACTTTGTCTCGGCGTAGCCCCCATGTCCATGTTTATCTTACTTTCTCTCGGCGTAGCCCCCATGTCCATGTTTATCTTACTTTCTCTCGGCGTTCCACCAATATCCATGTTTCTCTTACTTTGTCTCGGCGTAGCCCCATGTCCATGTTTATCTTACTTTCTCTCGGCGGAGCCCCATGTCCATGTTTCTCTTACTTTCTCTCGGCGTAGCCCCCATGTCCATGTTTATCTTCCTTCGTCTCGGCGTAACCCCAATGTCCATGTTTATCTTCCTTCGTCTCGGCGTAGCCCCCATGTCCATGTTTATCTTACTTTGTCTCGGCGTACCACCCATGTCCATGTTTCTCTTTACTTTCTCCCGGCGTAGCCCCATGTCCATGTTTATCTTACTTTTTCTCGGCGTACCGCCCATGTCCATGTTTATCTTACTCTCTCTCGGCGTACCGCCCATGTCCATGTTTATCTTACTTTCTCTCGACGTTCCACCCATGTCCATGTTTCTCTTACTTTCTCTCGGCGTAGCCCCATGTCCATGTTTATCTTACTTTCTATCGGCGTACCGCCCATGTCTATGTTTATCTTACTTTCTCTCGGCGTATCCCCCATGTCCATGTTTATCTTCCTTCGTCTCGGCGTAGCCCCCATGTCCATGTTTATCTTACTTTCTCTCGGCGTTCCACCCATGTCCATGTTTATCTTACTTTCTCTCGGCGGAGCCCCCATGTCCATGTTTCTCTTACTTTCTCTCGGCGTAGCCCCCATGTCCATGTTTATCTTCCTTCGTCTCGGAGTAGCCCCCATGTCCATGTTTATCTTACTTTGTCTCGGCGTACCACACATGTCCATGTTTCTCTTACTTTCTCCCGGCGTAGCCCCCATGTCCATGTTTATCTTACTTTTTCTCGGCGTACCGCCCATGTCCATGTTTATCTTACTCTCTCTCGGCGTACCGCCCATGTCCATGTTTATCTTACTTTCTCTCGGCGTTCCACCCATGTCCATGTTTCTCTTACTTTGTCTCGGCGTAGCCCCATGTCCATGTTTATCTTACTTTCTCTCGGCGTAGCCCCCATGTCCATGTTTCTCTTACTTTCTTTCGGCGTAAACCGCTCTTCCCCATGTTCATGTTACTTTTACTTAATTTTTTTTTTACAGTAAGGTTCACCCTTGACAAGGCCAGAGGGCCACTCCAGGTAGAGGGTTACGTTCGGAGTGGAAGATAATGGTTGATCTTAGCTAAGTTAAGATAGTAGTGACCGGGGAAACATTCCCTTGGGAGTCAGTTCCACGAAGCTGTTAAAATGGAACTTACTTCACTCTGATGGAATATGGGTGTTTTGCTATTATGTAAGTGGCATGGCGTGTCTTTGCCGTCAAAGTTTGAATTGTCATGACCAGGGAATGTAGTTCGTCCGAGCACTTTCCATGAAAGTAGTGACAGAGCAGCGAGATTTGCCATATCCTGCCTGTAGCAGAAAGGTTGGAGGATGGAAAATAATTCATCACCCACAAGGACGCAGAGACGCTTTTGAAAATTATCAGGTCAGTAGAACTGGCATGTCAAATAAGCAGCCCGCGTGCTGGATGTGGCCCTTTACAAGCACACCATTGGCCCACACAAAGAATACTAATTTGGCCATTTAACGGCTAAAATATGAGTTTTTATAATTTAAAAATTACCGTATTTAAGAAAATAAATAATGTTTTTTTTTTGTTTTTTTTTTTTTGCATTTTGATTTTATTTAATAGAATACCAAATAAATAAGAATAGTCATTATTTATATTATTACTATTGTCCTCATCTTTGTCGCCATATTTATCACAACGTTTCGGCCGTTGTATGCTCCGGCCTTCTTCAGGTGGTTGGAATTTCGAACTGAACCCTTTATTTCGTTCACTGGGGTAGACTGTTCTAGTTCCACGTGCCATGTTTGATGGATGTCAGTTATCGGTTATCTCCTGCTAATTTCCCTCTGAAAGTTCTGCACTGCCTTAACCGGGTATTGAACTCACACTCTTTGGGTCCTGTCACTGGATCTAACTAACGCCTTTATTCACTGTGCCATGTGTCCTTGAGGTACAACGGCCGAAACGTTGTGATAAATATTGCGACAAAGATGAGGACAATAGTCCGAATAATGTAAATAATGTACATAATACCTCATCTCAGAAATATAGACAGACTCCAAATAAGAATAGCATTTACTGCATAAATTTATTTAAAACAATTTTAATTTTGTCGGAGTTAGTGAGAAAGTTGGACTTTAATTAAGTTCAAAGAAGACAAGGAAAAACAAACACAAGATCGATAAATATATGTAAACAAATATATGTATTAATAACAAGAAAGATTACAAGTTTTATGGACAGTTACATGGACAGAGTGCGTGTGGTGAATATCATGTGTGTGTGTTGTGGTGAGTGTCCATACGTACGTGTATTGTTCTTAGCGTGTTCCCAGAATTTGGGAAACGCTGTATCTGTGAGAGCTCACATATTGTTGTTAGCTGAAAAGAGATTTACCTCAAGGTGGCGGCACAAAGGCCTGAGGAAAAAAGAGGTCGAGGCGAAGGGTCAGCGTGTATTTATAGACAGGGGAGAGAGACCCCTGTTGAAGGATTACGGAACTAAAGGAGGAGCTAACTCCGACAATATTATTGATAAACTTTTTGTTAGTACGATGCTAAGCTATTATTTAAAAAAATTGTAGCAAATATTCGATATTCTTGTTGGCTGAGAAAATAGTGCGGTAACAAATTCTCTCTAGTAGACGAAGAACATCAAAAAGTTGCTTTGCTGGCAAATCGGCCACAGTGAGAATCAAACCTGAGTCCCAAGGTCAGAAATCTAACATACTAACCACTCTGCCATAGGCCCATAATATCACTTATGTTAGCCTCTATTTTTGTGAAAAGAAGCATAATCTTATAACGTATGACTCATGAAGGAAGTGAATATGACTTTGTGTTAGAGAGTGCAATCTTTTTTTTTTTCCTTTTAATCAGAATTATCTTTTAGGTGACCATTCAGAGTGAAAATTAACCAAGTTACTGGATTTTGAGATAACGTTAGTTTTTATCTGAACTTATTTAAACAAGGCATCCATTTTTCTTTAAATGCCAGACTTTTAACAAGTGCAAAATCCGAGTCTAGAGCCACGTTTTTTTTTTTTTTTACTTTTTATTTATTTTTGGCTTGCTCAGACGACTTTGTTTTTAAAAGGCAGTTTGAATAGCTTCAGTGTAATGTAAGTGAAATGAAGATGAAAGAAATCCTAGTCCAAAATGAATAATGCTTGACAATGCTTCATCTAATGAAAATTGCAGATAATATTACTACTACTAATACTACTAGTGGAAATAAAGCAATTGAAATGAAGATGAAAGAAATCCTAGTCCAAAATGAATAATGCTTGACAATGCTTCATCTAATGAAAATTGCAGATAATATTACTACTACTAATACTACTAGTGGAAATAAAGCAATTGAAATGAAGATGAAAGAAATCCTAGTCCAAAATGAATAATGCTTGGCAATGCTTCATCTAATGAAAATTGCAGATAATATTACTACTACTAATACTACTAGTGGAAATAAAGCAATTGAAATGAAGATGAAAGAAATCCTAGTCCAAAATGAATAATGCTTGACAATGCTTCATCTAATCAAAATTGCAGATAATATTACTACTACTAATACTACTAGTGGAAATAAAGCAATTGAAATGAAGATGAAAGAAATCCTAGTCCAAAATGAATAATGCTTAGCAATGCTTCATCTAATCAAAATTGCAGATATTACTACTACTAATGGAAATAAATCAAATGAAACGAAGATGAAAGAAATCCTAGTTCAAAATGGATAAAACCTCTTTTTTTTATACCCATCACAAAAATTTAGTAGGGAAAGAATGGGAAAAGAGGACTCATGTTTCTCTTATCCCTAAAATTGAATAAGGCGCAAAGCAAACAAACACAACTCGATGACTTCGCGAAATTTAAAAGGAAAGACGTTTATTATAGTACACAAAATAAAACACAAAATTTACACAGCAAGCTTGCACAAAAAATCCTTTTTGTGTACCTTATACAAAAATATAATGCAGGATAATACTTCCA
Source organism: Acanthosepion pharaonis (assembly GCA_903632075.3). Taxonomy (NCBI): domain Eukaryota; kingdom Metazoa; phylum Mollusca; class Cephalopoda; order Sepiida; family Sepiidae; genus Acanthosepion; species Acanthosepion pharaonis. The sequence continues at coordinate 1,596,003 of CAHIKZ030003464.1, read as the reverse complement.
ATATACGACAAAATATGTCACCTTTTGAAAATGAAAAAAAAAGAAAATATTTGAGGGAGTAAATCTGCACAAGTCAAAAAATACAAAAACGCACTTCTTTATTTGTACAACTGAATAGAAATGTCTCAGCCCGATGTGGGTTTGTGGTTTCAACAGGTTATTATCACGAGGACTTTATATAGTCCTTTACTGAAAAGTACAACTTTAATTGCTGGTTTCGTTGAAATTCTTCTCTGGAAGCACCTGAAATGAATTTTATCTTTCTGCTTTCTGGTTGAGTTTTTGACTCTTCTTCCTTTCCACGTGGAGATTTATGACCTCATCGGCTGGACAATTCCCCCGGTCTTGAAGTGTGGGCACCTCAATGCTTTCACCTTATCGAATACATGCTTTCCGCTCCTGTCAGTGGATCAGCCTCCTTTTATGCGAAAAAGGGCGGCTCCAAAGTCCTTAATTTTGGAATTTACAAGGGTGTAACGGGAGATTGCTATGGAAAAAAGAATTCCTCCGTTATGAGCATTAATATATCCGTGATATGAAAACTCGGGCGTAACGGAAGAGCTGAATGGGAAAAGAATGACCGCCATTCTTTGTTCTCAGCGAGAGTTTTATAATGCTCCGTCGTACACAAAGTTAGATATATACACATATGTCCTACGCATAGAAATTATAGCATATATACAACAACAGGCGGTGTGTGAAAAAAGGAGAACTTTACTTGTAATATTTCTCGAAGGGATAACTTGAGTCACGGTGGTTTCTCTATGAACCTACTTAGGCCATGTATTTTTTTTTCTATAAGACTTACCACTATGGGTTAAGGACGCCCGGGCTCTACATCGCGACGATATTTAACAGTCCCCCCACGAGGAATGTATATGGCACAAGGCCGAGTTTAACGTGGGTTTCTCCGAGCCCGTAGGCTCGGCCAAAAAATATTCCCTTTGAACCCGCATAAGCGGGTTCGGGATCTGTCTACCTCTCCGGACGAAACTGCCCTTCGGCAAAGCTTCGTCTGGGTTCCTCTCTTCGTCACTTTATCCCTTGTCGTTATTCACCGACCATCACGTGACCCTTATCTCAACCAAGGGGAGACAATCGCGGTTTGTATTCCGATAAGGGAATGAGACCATATAGGTCAGTAAATGCAAGAAAATATAATTCATCTAAATTCAAAAAGTGGATCCGCAACAACTCACGAAATAATATTGACAGTTTTTAACTGCTGTGTCTTTTGACACATGTAACAATTTTTACACATGTGACCATTTTTTTCCTCACAAACCGTTTGGCTTGCTTAATCCTCGAATACTAACAATGCGTATATAGTACCCAGCGCAAATTTTCCTATTTTTAATTACAATTTTCAGTACCTGATTTTCTTACCTAGATAATGTTTTTCAGTCCCTATTAATGTTAACTCAAAGTACAAAGTTTGAAGTGCCTGCATGTAAAATATTTGAAATAAAGATTTATATTTAAATTTTTTTTTTTATATTCTCAAAATCGGGTATGATATACCCATGGTTAGTAGTGGTGTAACTTTAATTGATGGTTAGTGTTCTAGGGTTAAAATACACTTTTCTCAAAAGAACGTGTACACCACCCCCGAAAAATCAACCCAGACGATTAACTATTTTCTTAAAGACTAACTTATTAAAAAATAATTGTTTTTTTTTTTTTATGTATGTCCCATACAAAAATAAACATTAAATAACTCAATAAGTGTCGACATGTCATTTAATCATCCAACTTTACAGAGAGACAAATAAATGTTAGAGGCGAATATCTTTTCCCGCCAATTTGACGACATGTTCTTTTGCCATTTGCTGACCCAAATGCACTATACTTTTCCTTACAACAAAACATCATGTTTATGTGAGCCAATCTTATTACAGTCACCGTAATACCATGATTTCCTTACGAAAGCCTAACAATTGGCCATATGTACAATTTGTCTGTGGAATGCAGGAGAAAAAGAGACAGCCATCTTTAAAATCTGAATTTACAACAGAAAAGAAAAACAAATGTAAATCACCTGTAACAACCAACCTCGACCATCAATGCCTGCACCGGAACATCACCATCTCTAGCATTCCGACCTCCTCTATATCTTTATCTTCCTAGAATAAATTAGCTTATATCATATATATCCTCGTTCTGTCGTCTATATTGTTTCACCTTGTCGGATTTAACATCTTCGAAAATGTTAGCGGGCCTCTTGTGACCTCATCACCCAACTGTGATACGGGGATCCGCTACACTTGTTTTAATTACGTCAAACCGGGTGACTAACCGTAAGGCCTTTTATAATGGAGTCTTTCTTTAACGATATTCTATTTGCCTTTTATTTATTTAATTTGAATATCGCCAGAAGGACGTGTTTAAATTCTCTGTTTTTATGGCGCTTTTCTTCACAAATATTGTACAATTTAAGATACAATTAAAAACTAACCGGCACATTTAGATATGAGTATTTTGTAACAGATGTTGTCGCGAAAAAATGGAATCGCAGAGCCCAGTTCAAATTCCGGCCAAGGTTGTTTCGTTCACTGCCACGCCGTTGTCATCGGAAAAGCCATTTCTCGCCTGTTTTATTTTAAAATTTACTATTAGATAAAATATCTGGCAATTATTATTAACCAGAAAAAAAAAACCCATGAGAATTTTACTGTTTTCCTATTTGAATTTTCTGATGAATAATTCTTAAATTAATGATTGAGTAAGCTCGTGGCGAGTTCTACGACAATAACAGATCCGTAGAATTTCCCTTACCACATTGTTAAAATATTTGCGCTTAACAAAATATTGCAATAACAATCATAAATATGAATGATGGTAGTTATTTTAAGAAGTGGGTACAAATGAAAAGTTTTGAAATTAACAAATTTATCTATTTTTACTGAGGCAGTCGTTTAACTTCTTTCTTTGCTTCTTTCTTTCTTTTTTATTTCCTTCTTTCTTTCCTCCTTCCTTTCTTTCTTTCTTTCTTTTCTTTCATTTCCTCACTGAAACCAAGTGATGTATGTCTTGTTTTTCTACGAAGTCAAAACGGAATAGTTCATTATTTATGGGGTAGACGTTGGCAGGAGACGTTAGTGACTTCTATCACCCCTTCTTTCTTTCTATTTTTCTTTTTTACTATTTTCTTTCTTCCTTTCTTTTTTTTTTTTTTTTTTAACTCGTATGTCTTTTGTTATTCTACGCAATCGAAACGGAATCCATTATTTATGAGGTATTGGCAGGAGAGCTCAAACCCTTCATTCCTTCCTCCTTTCTTTCTTTCTTTTATTCATTTATTCATTAATTCATTCATTGAAACAAAGTAGGAATCAAAACGGAATAGTCCATTATTTATGAGTTATTATCATGAGGCGTTAAGCACTTCTTTCTTTCTTTCAAATCCTCGTCTTACGAACATTTCTCTTAATAATAATTTAAAAATAATTCAGCGGACGCTGTTATTTTATTTATGGTAACTGGATTTTGGGCAATTGCCCTACTCAGTTTCCGTCGTTCGATACTGTGCGTCTGAGAAATGGTGGTTTATCGTGGTCGCCTTCATTTCTAGACCCCCCCTCATTAAACTGACCTTATATCACATCCTGCCAGCGTTGGGCGACAAGAAAATACAATCCTTTCTCGGCTGGGATCGAAGTGTAGTATCTGTCCTCGGATGGATAAACTACATTTCACTCCTCAATTGTGTCTCTCTCTCCGGACAGAGTGCAGCTGAAAATATTACTGAGAGGTGCCCAGTCTTGGGAAACAGCCGGGGGCGGCAGTATCTCCCTCACTGCACTAAAGAGGGTGGGATGGATGGGGGTGGATAGTAACACGGCCGACAGCGTAAACGACAGTTGCAGGGACTAGGCTATTTTTGGTCCTGGCTCAAATGCACACGCACACGGGATTCTGTCATTAACCTGGCCTTGTGTCATTTCTTTCCAGCCTTTTGGCTAAGATCAAAATGTAGTATCTGTTCTTATCAGTTTCTGCCTCCCCACTCTATCTTCCCTTCTTTCTTTCTTTCTTTCTTTCTTTCTTTCTTTCTTTCTTTTCATTTTCTCACTGAAACCAAGTATTGTATTTTCCTCTTTCCACGCCATCAAAACGGAATAGTTTATTATTTGTAAGGTATTGACAGGGCGTAACGGTCGTGCAAACTAACGAAGGAAGGAAGGAACAAGCACAATTATATTAGGATTATTGACTTCTTTGTCTATTTGCCGCGTTCCTTCAGGACATGGGTGATAACTGCTCTCCACAACTTCCTATCTCATGTGGCTCTCAGCAGTTTTTCTCCCTTTGTTAAGGCCTCTGCCCCACATTCCGCCATTCATTCACACAAGCTCAGGTAAGTGTCTCGCTGTCTTCCCCTATCCCTCTTGCCCTCAGTATGGCCCCGTGAGTGTTAAGTTTTCTAAGCTCTCCTTTCTCATTATGTGTCATATAAATTTCAGTAGTCTTTTCTCAATTTGTAGTATGTGTTCTTTCTAGTGCCATTATTTTTAAGACATCCTTGTTGCGTACTCGCTCTGTCAATGGAATTCTCAGTATCCTTCTGTAGAACCTCATTTCTGCTGTTTCTAGTTTTTTTTCCTTATCTCTGGGGAGATTGTCCAGCATCCACTGCCATATAAGAGGATGGATATCACGTAGCAATCCATCATTCTTTTCTTTGTTTCTAACGAAAATTTCCCGTTTCTCAGCTTAGCTTTTGGAAGGCGTCTTTCGCTAGTCCAATGTGTGTTCGGATCTCGGTGTCACATTTTTCCATTAAAAAGCTTCCCAGATATTTAAACTTCTACGTCTGCTTAATGTTTACACATCCAATTCATAACTCACATCTTGAGCTTTTCCTCCTGATTAGTCCTTTTATCTCGCTTTCTTCTATCAGCCTGTCTAGTAAGTCCTGTAGTGTCCTTCCTGAGTCAGCCATCAACACAATGGCATCTGCGTATCTTATATTGTTAAGATTATGTCCACCGATAATAAATCCTGGCAGGGTCTGTAGTTTCCTTACGATATTGTCGCTTTAGAGGTTGAAAACATCTGGCGAGAAGACACATCCTTGTCTCACAACACTTTCTAATTTTGTATAGATTCTCAATTTATTCTCTATCCCTAACAGGCATATTCGATTATTCTTACAGCTTTTCCAAACAGATCTAGTTCCCTTAGCTTTGCAAATTGATTCTTGTGCTCTATCTTGTCAAATGTTTTTGCTTAACCCTTTTAAGCCCTGTGTTCCTGAACAATTTTGAACCCTTCTTGAACTCCTGAGTCAAGATTCGCAAATAATTGGTATGTAATGTTTCCCAGTAGATATAAAAATACGGAGACTATTGTACCGTGAATTAGTGGGGAAGGGGGCGCGAAATAAGTTTTCTCTTATTTGGTGATTGATTGGGAACGTGCTATCTCTCAATTATGTAACCTTCAGATGTGGCTGGGCGGATTTGACCAACTGTTACCGGTGTGACCTTGGTTTAGGGGAAACGGCTTTGCATTCTTTCTTCCATTGTCTTCGGGTGCGTCCGTTCTATGTCGGTGAGTTGACGCCTCGTATCGATCCGGAACATCTCGCGTCCATCGATCTCGCATAAGCGATAATGTGTCACCCTCGTTTTTTTGGGTGAAGAATGGAGTTTCTCACGTAGCTAGCCGTACAAGAACGGTGTTGTGGATGTCGCAGATGGAGGGAATCTTGCGATACGAATGTTATTCTAATCATGATCGGGTCGGATTCTTTGGATAACAGCTCAAAATGAAGATCCGAACTGATAGGAAGCGTTTGTTATGGACAGGTTTCAGCGAAAGGTGGGTAAATATAGCGAGCTTGGTTCGTGTGAGCGGGGCCAACCTTGATTTTCTTTTTAAAGTTCCCTTTCACACAACAGGGCGAATTTTCTGTGAACCCTCCTCTGGTTAAGATAGACTTTCTTTGAGTAAGTGTTGTTCCCGGCCTGCTCCCGGTATTATCTTTTGTTATGATCCACGTCGAGATTACTCCCCACCCCAGTTTCTTTTTCTCCCTTTTCGTTTTTTCATCACGACTGGGTCAGTCTTTGATTTCCCCACTCCCTCATTTAATTTTTATCCTTCCCTCTCCGTTAGTGAGTCAGCTGCTTGATTCCGTTTAAAGACAGTATACAGCGGCCTCTCTTATTTTTGTGGGATGGACGGGTTCTACTAACATATGTTATGTTTAGTTTGAATGTTTTGCTATTTTTAGTTTTGTTTTTGGGGTTCATCCCCTCCCCCCATCATTTCATGATCATTATATTTTTAAATATTTTTATGAGGAAAAAAGAAAAAGAAAAAAAGAGACATTTTTGAAGTGTTGAAATTTTTATTTTAGGAGTTTTTTGTAGGTTTCCTGTGAATATATGGTATTGTGGTATATGTAGGATTGAATGGTGTTGGATGAGTTCTTGTGGTGAATAAGTAAATTGTTATGAGTGAATGGGTCGTGAATTGGATTAGCTATGTTTAGGATAGTTAATGTTGACCAGCATTACCCCCTTCACCCTTCGATCTTGTATCACAATTGTTTTTAACGGAACAGTAAATCTTCCATCTCTTAACCTGACAACGTCTATTCCAGAGAGTACTCATGCTTCATAACAATATGGCGTCGCCAATAGGATCTCTAACGGCATTGGTTGGACTGGAACACGTAGAAACTTGGATTAGACGTTTCGCTGCGTTGGATAGGGTAAAGAAACTGAAAGACAAGAAAGCCTGTGGTGAGGGAGAATGAAATTACTAATTTATTTTTGGTTTCGGCAGGATGTGAAGCCATAAAGAAAATGTCCATTATAGTGTACCCCAAAATACTGGAACACTGAACTTATGAGGAAATTTCAACTATTATGAACAGAAAAATGCAACCAAAAAAGTTGGTTGTTAGAGAAAGGACAAAATTTCTGGAAAATATAACCCAAGTGAAACCGTAATGTGATACTTACAGAGATTGAAAGAAGCATCAAGATATTGCGAATTTGAAAACTGGGTTCGAAAGAAATGTCTATAGAAGACGAATTAATCCTTCTAAGGTTAATTGAAGGCATGTATGAAGTTACAAATATAAGATCTAAGAACGGCTACAAGGGAATTCTATGAATTTTGAAGCAAGTGTAGAATATCTGCAGCAATTAGAATTAATGAATTTAATAGGAGGCACGGTGAAGTAATGGATAGCGGCTCGGATTGAGGAATCGGTGAGCCGAGTTCGAATTCCAGTTGAATACATTACATTCACTTACATGCTAATACCCCTGGGAAAGGTATGAATCTTCTCTCCTAAATAACAGGACAAACCGGGTTCTATAGCCTTGGATTCCAGAAAGATATCATTAATCATTTCTCAGATACAGCAGTTCAGAGCTTAATTTAACAATTGGAAAATTTTGCTGTTACACAATTTGGACAATTATGTTGTTACATCCGACATATATATATATATATATATATATATATATATATATATATATATATATATATATATATATACAGAAAATCCAGTTAATATATAACCCAAGTGAATCCTATAAATATAATATAAATTAAAATATTAAAACTGATTCACAGCGAGAGCTTAATGTTTTATTCAAACAGAGCATATAAATTACAAACAACAGGAATTAGGATAACTCCATAATATAGATGATGATCATTTCACCTTGTAAATTAAAATTAGAATTAAATTACAAGGATTTTCAAATCCATCAAATTGACAAGAAAATCAAAATAAAACTAAATAAAATAAAAATTTACCAAATGGATTTGATGATCCTTGTAATTTAATTCTAATACACACACACACACACATATATACACACACAAACACACACACACATACACACACACATATACACACACACACAAAACACACACATACACACACAAACACACACGCATATACACACAAACACACACGCATACACACACACACACACACACACACATATATATATATATATATATATATATAATATTTGTGTATTTAGGCAGCAATCCTTCTTTCATGCGCATTTCATCCTTGAAAATGGCTAAATGTATAGCCGAAAACGCTCGGATTAAAAGAACATTGGGACAGTTTTTATATAATTTATCATCTGAAAAGAAAAAATAATTATTAGATCGCATGAGAAATTGTATAAAAAAAATCTAAATGAAATCACCTTGTCTGTCGTATTCAATGAAATGTGCATATACACACACACACACACACACACACACACACACATATATATATATATATATATATATATATATATATATATATATATATATATATATATATACACGAGATGCATTCCAGAAGTTTTTAATCTTTTTTAGGAGAAGCAATTATAACTGTCCTAGATTATTGTAATCTTAGTATATCATTACTATACATCTAATAATCTGTCCTGTCATCTTTTGTTATTCCAGATTGAAGTGTTCCTTGAACACACCTTACTAAACACAGCTTGTCAAAAGCGGATAAGAACGGAGCTAGGAAACGCAGACATTTTGGAAGCTCACAATGCAATCAAGTTTTGTGTTAAAATGAGCAAAACACTACCTAACCTTATGAAATGTTGCAGACCACGAATAAGTTAACTTGTATGAGCCAAGCATCTGTTTCTTGCTGGCACAAGAAGCTCAAAGACGATGGAAAAAAGGTGAGAGGTGATGAGAGATGTGAGAGGGAAAGGGATGTTATATTATTATATATATCATTTTATTATATATTATTTGTATATTATATATTATTATATCATATCATATATTATATTATATTATGTAATATAATATTATATATTATAATGTATTATATTATATTATTATGGGGCATAAGCTTTTTTGTCCTATAATAATGGTTACATTTGTGCATTTATTTAATTTATTAAATGTAACAAGTCTTATGGGACACAAGCAGTTACTACTCGTGTCCCATAATAAGGGTTGCATTTGTGCATATATTCCATTTATTAAATGTAGCAAGTCTTATGGGACACAAGCAGTAATTATTTCCTTTGTCCCATAATAAAGTTACATTTTGATATATATTTAATTTCAACTATTATGGGACAGAGATAGTTTAAATAATAATGATGTTGCAATTTTCTGGATGGAGATAGTCATATGTCTCTAAAGACAGTAAGCATACAGTTTGGAGTTGTTGTGCCAAATGTACACAGATTTATTCATGAAGATCTGAACATGCGCAAAATTTGTGCAAAGTTTCTACCCAGGGTACTCAGTGAGGAAAGACGCATAGGTGTCAGAAGGGAGATGGTTGCTGGGTGTCAGAAGGGAGATGGTTGATGGGTGTCAGAAGGGAGATGGTTGCTGGGTGTCAGAAGGGAGATGGTTGATGGGTGTCAGAAGGGAGATGGTTGCTGGGTGTCAGAAGGGAGATGGTTGATCGGTGGGAGAAGGGAGATGGTTGATGGGTGTCAGAAGGGAGATGGTTGATGGGTGGGAGAAGGGAGATGGTTGATCGGTGGGAGAAGGGAGATGGTTGATGGGTGGCAGAAGGGAGATGGTTGATCGGTGGGAGAAGGGAGATGGTTGCTGGGTGTCAGAAGGAGATGGTTGCTGGGTGTCAGAAGGAGATGATGGTTGCTGGGTGTCAGAAGGGAGATGGTTGATGGGTGGCAGAAGGGAGATGGTTGATCGGTGGGAGAAGGGAGATGGTTGATCGGTGGGAGAAGGGAGATGGTTGCTGGGTGTCAGAAGGGAGATGGTTGATCGGTGGCAGAAGGGAGATGGTTGCTGGGTGGCAGAAGGGAGATGGTTGATGGGTGGCAGAAGGGAGATGGTTGATGGGTGGCAGAAGGGAGATGGTTGATCGGTGGGAGAAGGGAGATGGTTGCTGGGTGTCAGAAGGGAGATGGTTGATCGGTGGCAGAAGGGAGATGGCTGATGGGTGTCAGAAGGGAGATGGTTGATGGGTATCAAAACACCTTTCCTACAGTTCGGACCTTGCTCCCCGTGACTTTCGGTTGGTCTCCAAGTGGAAGGAGAACCTCAGGGGTAGTCGTTTTGAAGCCATTGAAAAGATGAAGGAGGCTGAAACTAGAGTCCTGGACACATTTATTTGGGAATGACACTTCCATGGGGGATTCACGAAGTGACCTGAGCGCTGCGGCAGGTGCATTGCAGTCAGAAGATTAGAGTTCTGCACGTTTTTAAACTAATATCTGTGTCTCTCTCCTGAAAAGATTCGAAAACTCCTGGAATGAACGTCATATGATAACTCCTGACGAGTGGACCGAACAAATACAAAAAACATTGGAATCGGGGTACCAAATATAATATTACTTAGATAAATGATAGATTTTATGGAAATATTACCCCCCTCATATATATATATATATATATATATATATATATATATATATATATATATAAATTTCCAAGAGGATAAAATCCAAGTAGAGCTCAATATTTTTTTTTTAATTTGTAGGACTGATGAATTGGATCGTGATTACGATTCCAATGTAATAAATTATAACCATGGAATATTAGTGTTTGAGCCTTATATATATATATATATATGTTAAGAAATTTTCCATGAATATGACGTCATTTGTTTACATTCGATACGCCAGAGCAGTTATGAATGTACGAGATTCATGGAAAATTGAAGTTTATAACAGTAAATTCGACCTTGTCTACCATAAGGTTCATGGTGGCCGAGTGGTTAAGGCACGTCAGCGTATATGACGGTTCCGTATAGGATGCAGGTTCGAATCCTGTCTATGAACGAATATTTTCTATGAAAATTTCTCGGACATTCAGGCCGGTAAATGTTATTTAATACTGTTTATCATAAACAGAGCATTTGCTTAAATACTTGTATCTATAAAATAACAACGTTAAATAAAAATGTCTTTAATAAATATATATATATAATTATTTACTCGAAAATTATAACATAAATATGTTATAAAATCACTATAAAAATTGCCATTTTGTTTCAGCATTTCTGGTGTCTTATCAAGTGATGGTGTTGAATTTATTCCGTATACACCTATTCTATACTTATATATATATATATATATATATATATATATATATATATATATCCTATTATAATTTTCCTACGGGTCAGAAATCATGCTCGTTGACTCCTGGTGTTTATTTTCGTCTTCATGCCCCAAAACCATTGCTATAGATCCTTGATTATGGAGAAAAGCAGTGCACAATTGTAAGACAGACTTTGAACTGAATCATGCTGCGCATAAAAAACAAAACAAAACAAAACAAAAAAAAACAAACTCGGAAAATTCAGCGAACGCCAGAAAATTTTCTTATAGGTGAAATAAGACTTGAGGCAACAGAAATGTTGTTCTACAGAAGGATGCTGAGAATACCTTGGACGTAAGATGTGAACAACGGAGATGTTCTAAGGAAAACGAGAAGAAAAAAAGGACACATATTTAGGATGATCGGTGATCGTAAGAGAACCGGTGTTTCAACGTGATATGGTCGTAAGGTTCTTGAAACAAAATACAGATAGCTGTTCCAGAAGACAGGGATCAGTTTGACACTGGATTTATGTTATAACCAGGAATCCCCAATTTTAAATGAGAAAAAAAAATCTTTTTTGATTCTAACAAATGTCGGTATAGAAAAGTTTAACGAATGCTAATTAACAAAAATTATTCCTCCCCCCCCCGTAAAGATTTTCCGTTTTTTTTTTGTTTGTTTTTGTATTTTTATTTTTATTTTTATTTACGAGCCGACCTCTTAATTTAAGGATTTCTGTGGATTTTAATACAGTAGAATCCCTGACATCCGGACTAAGAATGCCTTCCGGATATGAGGAATTGGTTACAAAGTCCGGATATGAGGGGTTATATTTAGATTAAAATAAAAGAACTGAAATCAGGTTTAACATTTATTTTCAGTGTTTTATAGTAAACAAAATAATGGTGAGTGAAATATAACGGAATTGATTTTAAGACTTGAGGCAACAAAAATGTGGTTCTACAGAAGGATATTGAGAATACCTTGGACGTAAGATGTGAACAACGAAGATGTTGTAAGGAAAACGAGAAGAAAAAAAAGGACACATATATTTAGAATCAGAAAAAGAATGTTGGAATTCCTAGAATACAAAATGAGAAGAAGGGTTTGGAGAAATTGATACTCACTCACAAGACAAGAGGAGAAGGAGAAAATAGCGAGTAACTTACTTAACGGACTTGTGTAAATTTCTCGGATACATAATGAGGAAAGGAGCTTGGAGAATTTGACACTCACAGGACATTTAAGGCGAGAGGGGCAGAGAGAAACAGCGAGTAAATTAATGAGCTTGTTTAAATTTCTCGGATACATAATGAGGAGAGAGGGCCTGGAGAATTTGACAACTTAACAGGTTATTGTGTAAATATGATTGAAACCATAAACGTGTAGGATACTATGGAAACGAATTTTTTTGGGGAGTTCCATGATCGGTTGTCCTGAAGAGATACCGCATATAAAAGAAGAATTCTTCTCTTACCACGAGATAAGCGTATGTTTGTTGATTACTGCGCTAGACCAGCATTTATGGCTGAGTAAAGTCGTCATGACCTGGACATAGCTGAAAACAGGATGAACAAGTCACTGGAAATTGTTTGAAGAATTTAAATTCAACGACACCGAAATCATAAGTCGTTGTGGGATAAATAAAGTGAAAGTAAAACAGGAAAATAAAAACTAGGAAAAGAGTATTGGATAAAAGTCTTTCTTTATGGTGAATGCGATCGTCTTTTACCGATGGAGTTCCATGAAATCGGTTTTACAGAAGGATGCTGAGAATACCATGGACTGAATAAGTGAGCAACGACAAAGTTTTAGAGAAAATGAAAACGAAAATGATACTTATACTTAGCACCAGAAAGAGATAATTGAAATATCTTGGGTACATAATGAGGAAAGAGGGCTTGGAAAATTTGACACTCAGAAGACATACCGAGGATTTGTTTTTTTTGTTTTTTACGGCTTATCAGCCTTTTGTAGCTTATTTAAAGTCAAAAAATATTTTTCGAATGTAAGAATCCTTTGAACATAATAATAATTTATTAGTATAAGTCCTACTAATTAACCTGGACATAAAAGCTGAAAACAGGATTTGAACAAATTACTAAAACCAACCCGAATTTGAAGAACTTTTTCAATTCAACGACCATTGCGCCATCCGCAAAACTCAGCGTCTGCTATTCTTAGTCGTATTATGTACTGGATCAGGCCGTTGCTTAACTTCGGTTATTCGACGTGCTTCCAAAGGTTCTTGACGTCTGTAAATAGAAACAAAATACAGATATGTTCCAGAAGACAGGAATCATTTTGACATTGTAATATTATCATTTTAAATGAAAAAAATCAATCTTTTTGATTCTAACAAATTGGAAAAAAGTTTAATGAATGCTAATTAACTTATTCCCCCGTTTCAATAAAAAATCAGGATTAGTCTTTTTTCTTTATGGCAGTCTTGCGGGCCGATGCTGGATCGTCCTCAAATGGCCCACCGAAAACATGAACTCGAGGAAATAAAATAAGAACCGAATATATATGTACAGACAACAATGTATTAAACAACAAACGGTTTACAAAATGGCTTTAAAAATGGATACAGAAAGTTTTTGGTCATAAAAATACCATGGACTGAATAATTGTTGGTGGCGTTTCCTCCAAAGAGAAAAAACAAATCGACAAAAAGTGAGAAGAAAAAAATTTTATTACTGTAAAAATACAATAATTTTAGCATGAAAACGAAAATGGGGGATCCTACTCCTAGTTAATCACGATCACGAAACCATCCGATAATTATTCGTATATCAAAACTCATCCATCTTGGCCTGAGGCGTTCGGATGTCATAATGAGGAAATATAGCGAAACAATACTGTCTTGGAAAATTTGACTTGAAAAATATATTTCTCAGAAGACATACAACAGCCAGCGCGAATTTTCAGTTTTGGAGCACTTTTTTTGTTTACATTCTTAAAAACAATCAGCCTTTTGTCGAATGAAGAAAGCTTATTTAAAATTCTGACTGACACCAAATCAAAAATATTTTCGAATGTGAACAGAAATCCTTTGAACATAAAATACCGCAATATATATATATATATTATATATATATATATATATATATAAGTCCTACTAATTAAAATCCAGAGAGCTCACATTGCTGGAGGAGAAAAGGTGTATTCTGGATCACCTTTCGCAAGTCCTTTAATATTTGGGCGTAAATAATAATAAAAGCACGTAACCCGTCCACTGGCAGACAAAAATAAAGCAGGTTGAACTCGATTTTCAAACTGAAAATCATGCTCGTTATCCATAGTAATACTTCCACTCGCCATCCGCAATCAGAGCCCAAGCAATCCAAGATGCTCCATTGCACCATAAATAGCTCTGTCTCTATTCTTAACTGAGTGGTTATCCTACGTGATTGTTCACCCAACAGGATCTATGTACTTCATTGAAGCAGGCATCCAGGCTCGACGGTTTGCTTAAGAAGCTTCGGTTATGCTGGATCGACGTGCTATGGCCATTAATGGGAGAAGCCCTCTTGACGTCTGTTCAATAGCAAAAGCAAAATACGAGATGACACCACAGCAATGTTCCAATTGAAGACAAATATGCCAAAAATCATTTTGACATTAATCAACACACACCCTGATTTTACCACTGATCCTGATAATTACATAAATCAAATCCCCAATTTTTTGCCTCCAAATGAGCCAAAAAAGTCAATCCGCCTCAGAGCCGTTTTGATTCTAACAAATTGATCATCCGGGAATAGCAAATGACACACTCCAGGCTGATCTACTGGCCAAAGCTGGGGCACTTAAATCCCTTGAAAAAAATTTCATGAATTTGAATCAGCTAATTAAGACAAAGGGTACATTCCGTACCCCTATTGCAACTGCAAATGTTAAACCAAACCACCAGGCTTTCAACCAAACCTCAGGAACTGAATCACGCCGGCTAAAATGCCCAGCATGGGGAAAACAGGATTAAGCCCAATTCGAGGGTATGCCGGGCTTCGAAACCCAAGCTACTGGAAATGAAGCCGCCATGTTATCGCCCACATCACATTCAATCAAACGACAGGCACGTATACGTCTAAAGACACAGGCCAGATAAGGGAAATTGATGATGAAAAACATCCCAGACAAATGTGTCTCCCTGAAATGGCCTTAAGCACCTTCTGAATATGGGGCAAAAACCTCATTCCATCAAGAAAAGTCGCGGACTCGGGTATGTCACTTGAATCCATCGTCATAAAGAACAACTAAACAAGCCCTAAATAAAAAAATTCAGCTATTCACTTCAGCTAAAGCAGCCTGCATTGATGTGGGGAAAAGAACCGAATAAACAACAATGCAACATAAAAAATCGGACGTGAGCCAAATAATGTAAAGTAAACAACAAACCCTTTTCTTCCAACAAAAAAACATTGTGTGTGTGTGTAAACAAATGGATATAGAAAACAATGGTGAATTCCACCGATGTTGGTCATAAAAGTGAGTCCCCAAAGCAAGAATGTTCGTACGTACGTTCATGTGTGTGTATGTATTGTTGGTGGCGTTTCCTCCAAAGAGAAAAAGACTACCAAACCTCCGGGAAACACACCATACAGGGTCCATTCCAGAGAGATTAACATGTTAGCTGAAAAGTGAGAAGAAAAATATATATTTATTACTGTATAAAATACAATAATTTTAGCATATGGCCGAAGGGGACGTGGGGGGAAAAGCTAGTTTTCGCTAACTATCCTACTCCTAGTTAATCACGATCACGACCCAACCATCCGATACAATTTATTCGTATATCAAAAGAACTCATCCATCACCATTCAATACTAATCCTGGCCTGAGGCGTTCGGATGTCTAGTCACACTGAGGAGCTGTGATATTTTGTAATGGGTTGCGAAACAATACTGTCTGTGAATGACATAATTTAGCTCTTGAAAAAAAAACCTATTTCAGTTGAGCACTGTTGGCATGATGCTGTCTAACCCAGCAGACATTCACAACAAATGTATTCACTGCCAATCAGACCTGCGCGGAATGCAAAGCTCTTCAGTAAAATGAATGGAGCACTTCGGGGACGCAGATTGGTATTTGTTTACATTCGTAAAACAATATTGGGAAGTGAGGCTAGATTTGCTCTAGCTGAATTGTTAACTCTGTCGAATGAAGAAAGCTTAGTGGTTTAGAAATTCTGACTGACACCAAATCCCTGAGTTGAGTTTCAATCCTGGCTTTCAGATGCATTCCATGGATGTCTAGTCGCACAGATGAGAAGCTGTGATACAGCGAAATAGTGCCTGCCATTCGATCTCTTCCATTCAAGCAAATTACATAAAAAAGGTTACCGCAATATATATATATATATATATATATATATATATATATATATATATATCCCACCCAACACTCTATAAGGTTTATGAAACCGCAGCAAAATCGTGAGATAATCCTGGCGGAACGCTCGTATAGAGCGATAAACAGAACCCCCTTCAAAAGGGAAGACCAAAATCCAGAGGGCACAACAATGTAAATCCAGAATAAATAATTTAAATAAAAAATCGACCACTTTAAGTTCCAAGACCTAGTGCAATAGTTCCATACACCAGTAACAAACAGTCGACGCTTTTAACACAGCCCTTTTAAAGGACTCTGGACAATCATCAGGCGTAAGAATTTAACTCCCCAAGACAAAAAAATAAAGTTGAAACAAAAATCCTGCAAACTGCAACCTTTGGAATATAGTAAAGTCTGATGATCCGCAGTCCTTAAAATGGACTATCCCACTTTAG
This sequence comes from Acanthosepion pharaonis, assembly GCA_903632075.3. Lineage (NCBI taxonomy): Eukaryota > Metazoa > Mollusca > Cephalopoda > Sepiida > Sepiidae > Acanthosepion > Acanthosepion pharaonis. The sequence continues at coordinate 1,579,183 of CAHIKZ030003464.1, read as the reverse complement.
CATAATGAGATGCCCAACCATAAATATTACTCTATGTTGAACTTCACTCAGCTTGCTCCAAACTGAGTGGTTATCTGACTACGTTTGTTCGACAGTTTAAATTTTTTTATTTAAATTTATATATATATATATATATATATATATATATATATATATATATATATATATATTTTTTAAGATGTGCTATATTTATGGGATAAAGTGCTCAATATCAGAGATAAAGCGTATGTAAATATAAATATAAAAGTGAACATTGAAGTCAACACGCAGAGGCGACAGGCTGTTTCATGCTAGACGCAATCGTCAGGCCACCAGACTTCAATGTTCACTTATATATACACCACAATACCACATATTTAGAGGGGGAACCTACAAAAACACCCCATAATGTAAAAATGTTTAAATACAAAAATATATTAAAATTTCATGAAACATGAAATGAGAGGAGGGGGGGGGTAATGAACCCCGTAAACTAACAAAAAATTAAAACAAACTAAAACAAAACAGTTGTTAGTAAGACCTGTCCCCTTCTCAAAATAATCAGAGTGGCTGCTGTATTCTGCCGATAGACAGAATCAAGCAGTACACTCGTTAATGGCGTGGGGAAGGAAAAATAAACAACGGAGTGGGGGGGGGGGAATAAAACAAAGTCTGACACAGCCGAGATGAAAAAGGGGACCAAAAACAAACTGGGGAGGTTGGGAATCTGGATTATAAGTGAGAAGAAAAAAATTATTATTTACTCGCTGCCTCACGCAGCAAGATGTGGCACAAGGCCGAGTTTAAAGTGGGGTGGTCTCAAATCTTCCGTAGGACAAGTGGATGGAGGAGTGGGACCCCAAGATTATCCATATAAGCAGATATAGGCAGGAAGTACAGGAAAATTGGGTTCAGCCATAAGAGAAGTAATTAGGTGACCAGAGGAGTTGTAACTGACCAGCAGCCAGTGGCAGAAGGACCGGTAGTGAGGAATCAGGAGTCGCCGAGACCAGTGAAGTTTAGTAAGATAGCAGCCCATCTCTCGAAGCTGAAGGAAAGATCCCACGGTCAAGTGAGAAATCGTCGTCTTACTACTTCCCAAACAGAGAGTCTTGATAAACAATTGTCTTCATTTTTTTTTTTTTATTGAAAGCGATCAAAGCCGAGAAGACAAACCTGTGCACATAGCGAGTTGGGTGTATACGCAAATACACTCAACCTTGGATGTCATCACAGGTGCAGTGAACGACGACCGATCGAAGAACGTCTTTCCAAAACTCGTCACAATTTCGCCACGAATGGCGTCCCACGCCCACATAAAGGGAAACTACACACAACTCTTGCTGTAGAAGACTCGTACCAGTCCTAGCAGTATCACACTCACATTTTTCGTTCCTCCCGTGGGAACTAGCGGAGAAATCTCTCTATATACGACATCTACTCAAGAACTTTGCTAGCTGGGAAATCCCATTTTTTCTTCCACAAAATACTACTATTTTGCATTCTCTTTCAACTGGAAATAAAAGTTGTTGAGCAGTTATTTCGAGTCTTGGGTTTTGTCCATTCCACTCTCACTGCCGAGCACGCACAAAACAAACACACAGGCAACCGGGAAAAAATATACATTGTAAGAGATAGTTATTATTCAATTACTAGACTAGAAACCGCCCTTCGGGTGTACTTTAGGTTAGCTCCTGCAGAGTGCTTTTGAGCCTTCGGTCGTTTATCATCATTGTCTGATGTACGTAAAAGTTAGAAGAATTTAGAAATAATAAAATTATTTTATCCTTATTCTACACCTTAATTCGGCATAATCTTTCTTCCTATACGCAACCAATCTCCGTGGTTTGTCTACATTTATTTTGCGCGCAATTTTTCTTTTCTTTTAAAATCACCATTCTTTATTATTCCTTCACGTAAAGTCACTCTTAAAAGACATTAGGGAACTCTAACTATGTAATATTTCAAATACGTCACGAAAAAGAAAACAAATAAAAAGAAAACAAATAAAAAAAAAACAACATTTCACTGATATCGAAAAACGGACGGACAGGCGGACACACATACACTGCACTTTATTATTATAGATTTCTATTGATTCTTTTAACTGCTTTAAGCGATTTTATTGTCTTGCGTCAGAAGAAAATAAAATGAAATAAAAAATAATGGGATGTATTCTTTTCTGTGCCTTGTTTCTTCAGGATGTCGGCGATCGTGGCTCTCCACAGTTTCTTGTTCCTTGTAGCTCTAAATAAGTTTTGTTTTTTGTTATTTCTCCCAAAACCTGTTCTCTGATCCATTTGCTGAAGCCCATCCGGTACTTTATGTGCTGCTTTCCTCTGTCTCTCTTTCCTTCAATCTGTCCTGTGAGTATCATATTTTCCAAGCCTTCCTTCCTTAGTACATTCCCTAGAAATTTCAACTGCCTCTTCCTGATGTTAAGTACAAGTTTTCTTTTTTGTTTTCATTTTCTCTAAAACCTTGCCATTGCTCACATGCTCGGACAATGGTATCCTTAGCATCCTTCTGTAGAAACACATTTTTGTTGTTGCTTTGTGTCTCTTCTTAATCTTTGAGGAGATTGTCGAGCATTTGTTGCCATACAGGTGGGGGGGGGGATCAGATATCACATAACAGTTTAGTAATCTTTTGTTTGTTTTCAACGAAATTTTTCTGTCTCTTAATACTCTGCTTAGCTTTTGGAAGGCATCTTTGGTCATCCCAATACGCCTTCAATCGCCCAAAATGGTGTCTGTCTGTATCTTTTACTTTTTTCCTTGTGCTACAGTGTTGCTTTCTCCATATAAAGAGCATTTAGGTAATTTATACACAGTCACTTTTCTTGTTACTCCTGTACAGTCAAGTTAAGTGACTTCCATTTTAACATTCCTTCATTCTTGTCAACTTCGGTCAGGGTAGTCTCGAAAGAATAATTGCCCAACAACTAATTTTCAACTCGGACAATTACTATATTCTCAAGGAGCCTCTCAACACTGCTTAGTGAACAAAAGGTTATTTATATTTTTTCAGTAGACGTGAAAAGAATACACATCGATGATAAGCCTGAAAAAATTTCTCCTGCAGATTCCTGCTTAAGCCACAAATCCATCGACTCAAATAATTGCATAAGTTTAAATACATTGACAACATATTCAAGAAACCCTTTGTATTTCTTACTAATGCTTAAAAGTAGATACCGGCACTGATTTACTAAGGTTTTATCTTCAAAATCATTATTATTATTATTATTATTATCATTACCATTATTATCATTATTATTATTATCATTATTATTATCATCATTATTATCATTATTATTATTATCATTATTGTCATTATTATTATTATCATTATTATTATTATTATCATTATTATTATTATCATCATTATTATCATTACCATTATTGTCATTATTATTATTATCATTATTATTACCATTATTATCATTATTATTATTATCATTATTATCATTATTATTATTATCATTATTATTATTATCATTATTATTATTATTATTATTATTATTATTAACATTATTGTCATTATTATTATTATTATTATTATTATTATTATTATATCATTATTATTATTATCATTATTATTATCATCATTATTGCCATTATTATTATTATCATTATTATCATTATTATTATCATCATTATTATTATCATTATTATTATTACCATTATTATCATTATTATTATTATCATCATTATCATTATTATTATTATTATCATCATCATTATTATTATCATTATTATTATTACCATTATTATCATCATTATTATCATTATTATTATCATCATTATTATTATTATTATTGTCATTATTATTATTATTATTATTAAGACGAACGGCCAGAGGTTTAGTCTTTGAATAGATTAACCGACATAATAGAATAAATATGAAATAAAATGAATCAAGTATTATAAACAACAAAAGTTTTATATTTCGAAATACAAATTGTTAAAGTCAATGGTAAATGCTCTTTGGGGGATATATATATATATATATATATATATATATATATATATATATATATATATATATATATAAAAAAAGTCATGGCCAATAAAAGAGACGAGTTAAAAGAATTAAGTTTAAGATAATATAAAAATTTGTGAAAAGTACTTAAGTCTTTTTTGATGTAAGATCTTCTTTGGGTTGATGTGTGAGAATGTGAGAGAGGTGAGAGGGTTCAGGGGATGAGAGAAGTGAGAGGGTATAGGAGCTGAGAGAGGTAAGAGGAGGAAGGAAGTGAGAGAGGTAAGAGGACGCAGGGGGTGAGAGAGGTAAGAGGACAGGGGGTGAGAGAGGTAAGAGGACGTAGGGGGTGAGAGAGGTAAGAGGACGCAGGGGGGTGAGAGAGGCTAGAGATGCAGTGGGTGAGAAAAAGTAAGAGGACACAGGGGTTGAGAGAGGTAAAGTGCAGTAGGTGAGAGAAGCAAGAGGACACAGGAGAGAGAAGTAAGAGGGGGCAGAATGTGAGAGAGGTAAGAGGACGCAGGGGTGAGAGGTAAGAGATGCAGTGGGTGAGAGAAGTAAGAGGGCACAGAAATTGAGAGAGGTAAGAGGGACGCAGGGGGGTGAGAGAGGCAAGAGATGCAGTAGGTGAGAGAAGTTTTAGGAGGACACAGGGGTTGAGAGAGGTAAGGGGTGCAGTGGGTGAGAGAAGTAAGAGGACACAGGAGGAGAGAAGTAAGAGGGGCAGAATGTGAGAGGGTAAGAGGACGTCAGGGGTGAGAGGTTGTAAGCGATGCAGTGGGTGAGAGAAGTAAGAGGGCACAGAAAGTGAGAGAGGTAAGAGGACGCAGGGGGTGAGAGAGGCAAGAGATGCAGTAGGTGAGAGAAGTAAGAGGACACAGGGGTTGAGAGAGGTAAGGGGTGCAGTAGGTGAGAGAAGTAAGAGGACACAGGGGGAGAGAAGTAAGAGGGGGCAGAATGTGAGAGAGGTAAGAGGACGCAGGGGGTGAGAGAGGTAAGCGATGCACTGGGTGAGAGAAGTAAGAGGGCACAGGAAGTGAGAGAGGTAAGAGGACGCATGGGATGAGAGAGGTAAGAGATGCAGTGGGTGAGAGAAGTAAGAGGGCACAGGAAGTGAGAGAGGTAAGAGGACGCTGAGGTGAGAGAGGTAAGCGGTCGCTGGTGATTCCTTTGATGTGGTCTGTTCTCTTTGGAGTCTGTTTTCCCCTCTGAATTTTGATTGAAGAAGAGCTCTCTTTATACTTGTTTTGGGGTATCAAAAAGGGTCGGCCGAAATCATTTATTATTTGGGCGCGAATTTTTTTGACTGGCTAAGACTTTTTATTTAATAGAATTTCTCATTTATTCATTTTTAACCGGAACAAATGCGAGGAGCCACATGCGCACAAACCAGTTTTTGACATTATCTCTTTGAACGTCTTAGAGTTAACATCCGGTTCTCTGTGTTTACCACTAGAGACATTTTTATTATTAAATTTTATTTTTTCATCCGTTTTAGAACGTTCGAGATTTTGGTTAAAAATCTTGTTTTTTTTTTTTTCGTCAGCTCAATTTTTAAAACGTTAAAATAGTTAAATTTATTCAACTTAACTCCTCTAGAAGAATTATTGAATAAGCTATGATATCACGATTCGATTCGATTAATCAAATAGTAAGTTTTTTTTCTGGTTGATATTGAAGCAGGGGTTAAAATCGTTTCGCTAGTCACATATGTCGATAATACTCTCAGCAACAACCCCTTTTCAGCTTTTGGGCATGTGCACTGTGAATCTGAAGAGGTTAGCGCGCTTTCACTGCAGGTCGAGGCCAGGATAGGACGCTAAAATTAGCGCTCTGTGCAGTAGCCGTACAGGGCTTATACATATCTCTCACTCTCTAAATCACCAGCAGAGTAACTTTTCCTTCATCTTTACAGAGACGCTTAATAACATTTCTTAAGTTCGCGTTTTCTTTCAGAAATTATCTTCAAAACTTCCTCTAACAGGAAAATGTTTCCGATAGAAAGATATACTGGTTAAACGTCTTAATAAACGTTTTAATTTTAATTAAATTCCATATTTTTCTTGACATCGAAATAATATTATCGTAAATTGCAATTTAAATAAAATGAATTGTAATGTTCTCGATCTTGACCTGTCATCTCGACTTCAGTCATTTTCCTATCGAAGTGACGTGGTTTCCCTCTGTTATTTCTACAAATACTTTCTGATGAGCTCTTCTCCTTAGTGCCTCGACTGCCTTAATTTAAGCATGCTACTAGATTGGCAGTAGGTCTCCCCGTTTAACTAGCTAGATGCAATCATCAGTCCTGTTATAATCTCGCACTTCTCGACTGTGGAACTCCGTTCTGATTTCTTGTTTCCTTGTCATCTACAATCTTCAAAACTTTAAATGCAACGACAATCGCCACTTTCTGTCTTCCTAAATCCTGTTCTTTTATTGTCATTTTCTTCACTTCTTACTGTTGAAGCTTGGATAAGCATGGAATAATAATAATACAACACAAAATGTACGTAAACAAAATGTATTGAAACAAGGAAAAGGTACACAATATTTACAGTTAGTTTTGGTATATTCTTGGGAAGACTGTTCCTGTAGAATGGGTTGACTTAATCGCAGTCGGGCAGAGTCTCTCGATTGGATCTCTTCTTACTTCTTCCCTCGTCTTCCCGGTACCAACCCATATTTATATGGTCGGTACTCCACTATGTAAATTAGGTGGATCGTACCACAACACTTACTAAAGACTTCTCATGCTCTGTCACTCTCTGTAAACCCCTGCGTCTTAGAGGCATTGTCGCCTTGCCTGGGTTGAAACGATTAAATTAAAAAACAAAACAAAACACTGTTTTATTTGGATAAAGTTGATTTAATTTCTTCTTATCATGTACCCAAGTCAGCTCGGCTTATTTATAAAATAGCCCAAAAGTTTTAAGTAGTGAAATGTAAAATTTAGTAGCATGGGGCTTCAGAAGGTAGCGCCATTTGGTATCCTTGTGTAATGATTGGCGAAGTGGTAAATAAATATTCTATAGTGGGTTATCAGTTATAGTGAAGTGTATGAGTGTGGAAACAGGTTAGTTTGATTTGGCCTTGTTAGTTAAATAACCCACCATAAGAGGGGTATAAAACAAAATCAAATTATAAAGTGAACAACCAATTTATATGCATATAAATCAATTAAGGTCTTTATAAAATTAATGTATTTTGATTGATGCAAGGTCGTCAAAATGTTCATAGTAGTCCTTGCAAGAATGAGTATATGTACGTAGGTAGGAACGTATGTGTGGATGTATGTATGCATGAGCGTTATCGAAGGGTAGGAATGTCTTTGAAGTAAGCGCTCTGTCTTAAAATGTTCCTTTAGTTTATCAAGTATAAAAGAGGTGAGAGAGAAGGGTAGAGATAATAATAACGCTCGCTTGACGTTATCAAGGGACGTGTTAATATGTTCGTCTCCTCCTATCTGGTGACAAGCGAACTTGCCTGTTTTTTTTGTTTTTTTTTTGTTTTGGGGCTTGAAAAACTAATTTGGGAATTCACTCCTGGATATGATTCAGGCCTTTTCATTGGACAATGAACAAATTTTTGCGTCGGCAGGCGAAAAGGTCCGTGAAAGAATTTGTTTCTGAGAATTGAAGATTATTTAAATTTTTTTTTTTTTATGTTTCCTAGTTTTCTATTGGCCGAAAAACATTTCGCATCAAGGTGTGAAATTTTACGAGTTTTGGATTCGATTTTGCGTGTGTGTTAATCAAAGTTTGTAAATTCGAGTCTTTTTTAATTTCTAACAAAATCAATGAGTCAGTGTTTAGCATTTGAATTTTAAATCTAGATCTTGTTTTGTTCACTACAATTCCACTCAACATTTCTTAAGTCGCATCATTTGAAACGGTCGTCTGAATTATCTTTGAAATAGAAACGTATGAATAGACGATTCCTTGTAACACAACATTTATATACAATTTTTTAATACTTTCTGCTAATTTGTCCTCGTTGTCAGTTAAGTAATCATACACTGGGAATAATAAATTGGAAATGCTGGCAAAGGAAGGCAACCGTTTAACCAGAGATAACTCTATAGAGCCGCTATCTCTCACCCTGAATTCTAAGGGAAATGTCCATCCAGGTTGAATGAGGCAAAAGAACTGGTACGACTGGCTTTATTTTCCTGCTCTTGTAGAGTTGTCACATGACACTTCGTATTTTAGAGGGCAAAAAAAGCAAAAAAAAAAAAAAAAAAAAAACATGTAGTTGCAAGGAAAAGAAAAAGAAGAAAAAACTGTCAACTTATAGTAGCAATAAACATCTGCAATAGATTTCTTCTGTATCTCGACCGCAACACTTGTAGCCAAATCACAGTTCAGACGATAGTCCGTCGTAACAGTCCAACAGGCAACGTAGAAACGACAAAATAGGGTCACACATCCAATCTTCACTTCTCACCAGCAAAACCGCGTGTTCATCCACCAAGCTCAGAAAATCTAATGCCTCATAAGTGAAAAACAACGGCTTTTGTTCACCGAGAGATCTTTCCGATTGGTCACGCCATTCAAGGAAGGGAAGAACATTAGCACAGATTCTGGTCCTTAAAGTAGATTTTTGCTAACTACTTTTTGGTAATTTTTCTTCGGCAGATCACACACAAAACACAAACTCTTTTATCGAGGTAGTTGATTATCTCTTTCACTACAAAACACTAACTCAAGGATCAGCAAACCATATTCGGAATTTACCTTAATAACCTAACGAGGTGAAAATTTTGAAAAGATTTTTGAAACTTTATAGATTATTATAATAAAAAATGAAAACAATTCTTGTAAAAATTCATTATTTATTGAAATATTTTTTCTTCCGACTATAATATCCTTAATATATATTATTTATAAAAACAATGAAAAGATTATCTAATTAAATAAGGTCATTGTTTTATTGCAGTTTTTATTTTACGATTCTTGAATTGAGTGACTGTTTGAAAAAAAAAATGAATGATTTACATGTGACGTTATCGACTATGGGCCAATGGGCTAACTTAGAAAGCACCTATCCCAGGTTGAGATAACATTTAAATCTTGACTGGAGTGTTCCAGGCTGGACACACTTAAATCCACTTGTCGAGATTGATGAAAAACAACTGTTTCTTTCAGGCTTAAAACAGGACGCTGATTTTTCGCTTGGAGATAATGATTAGAGGAAGCGTCGTTCGTGGCCTGAAAGAAAAAAGAATTAAATATTTTTTTTTTTTTTTTTTGAGATTTGATTTCTCCATAAAATAAATCCTTACAGCCATTACTTGATGCTTTTGGCGGTGTCCAGTAGAAACTGGATGATAATAATTTTTTTCAAGGGGCGATCCTTTTCATTAATTGATTTCACTAAAAAATTTAAAGTACTTGAGATGGTTAGCTGTTAGTTACAGGTCAGGCCTCACTTGTTAAAGTCCCTACAAAAGGATTAGTCAACCGTATCAAGTGACACCCCAAAGAGAGTAGTAATAGGTTATTTCTAAGGAAGTTGGAGGAAGGAGAGGAGGTAGAAGCTATGAGTGGAAGTCAGAGATGCCAGAGAAGGCAAGTTAGAGTTGAATGGGTGGATTAATCCTCTCACTGCCACTAAGTGGTTGGACAATTGCCCAAAATTGGAAAATATCAGTTGAGACAAAGGAACGGTTGATATTTCTGTGGAGGTTGTGTTAAGTGATTGTTGTGGTAGGATGCACCTAATTTGCATAGTGGAGTACCGACCATATAAATATGGTTGGTACCGGGAAGAGAGGGAGGAATCAAGAGATTCAACCAGAGACACTGCCCGACTGCGACTCAGTCAACACATTCTCCAGGAACGGTCTTACCAGGAATATACAAAAGACTATATGTAAATATTGTGTACACTTTCTTGTTTCAATACATTTTGTTCTAAGTACCTTTTGTGTTGCATTATTATTCCATGCATTAGTCAAGTTTCAACAGTGAACAAATTATATGGATCAATAATTGTTGAGTAAATTAGGCTGCGTGATGCAATTAACAATTTCCTCTCACATCAAATTTTTAGTAATCAACAAAGATAGAATAAGAACAAACATGAGAAACAACAGTTTTTGCACAACAAGGAATAAAATATTTATATAGCCTAAAGGTACAAACAACTGGAGTAAAGAGGTAGTTTTAAAAAGTTCAAACGTCCTTTTATGTTTAGATTGAAAAGTTATCAAAGTTCTGGTTTGATAGATTATAAGTTGTTGAACAGTCTGTACAATAATGAGAAAGTGTGTTTAGGTATTGTAATTTAAGGAAAAATAAACAGTTCAAGTAGGGAAATATTGTTCACGACTTACTTTAAGGTTTACGGAATTGTCACTCTTTGATGTGTTTTCACTTGTTCGAAGAGAATATTCTGTAGTTGGAGTAAGTGGTTCTTAACAAGCTGTGTTTATGTTAATTGCAATAATTAACGTTGAGTTTGAAAGCGAAAGATTCGTGTATCAAGTTGAATGTGGAAAACTTGAGTTGATTGTTTGTGATAAAATATTGCTGTGTGAGTGAGTGTTCTTTCAGGCTGGAATCATGTTGAGGAACTTTAACGTAAAGCCTGGAACTGTGTGACGAGTTCAAAGGATTCCGATCGGTTCGCTGTCGAAGATGAAAGACGTTTCATATTTATTGCTAACAGGCCACGATCGGTCGGCGCGTCGCCGTCGCCGTCGCCTGCGTGCCGTCACGCGCATGGGCACCCGCGTCGACCGTTACAGGTCGCGGCGCTACATATTAGACTGAGACCGATGCACAGAGGCTCGACAGATTTTGGCGGAATTATTTTTTGGTCAGGTCAAGAACTAGGTCGATGTTATTCGCATGACTTAAATATTAAGTGACCAATTAGACGTTGAGATTTTCTGAAAATATATATTAAACTGAATAAGCTTTGTGATCCACTTTTTGTACGAAAATTGATATTGATAAAAAAGGTAGTAGCGGGATGCTAAATTTCTATGCCAGTCAGACCCCCCCCCGCAATTAATTATTTAAGCCGGGCATTTTGAGGCTTGTCGGGCAGAATAGATCAGCAGACCCCAGAGTAGTTCAGTAAAGTCCACAGGAAGAAGTTATCCGAGAAGAGTTATCACTTAGATTTGAATCAGAATGTGCCTAAGAAGTGACTAGGCTACTTCTTGAACCAATAATCATGTGCCTGCTTAAAAGACAATCAGAGTGAGCAACTAAAAGCCCAAGTCTTAAGGTATAATCGACCATCACTGTAGCGGTTTTTCTTTTTGTAAAGCTTATATTTTTTCCGATATTACATTGCATAAACGATCTGTTAAAGTTGAAACGAGGTGTCTCCCTCATTATATAACCGTCAAAGCCGCCGTTGGCCGTGATATACAAATTCCTGCAGCAGATTTCTGGTCATTTGAGATCAGTCACAATGTGGGCATTCGACCGGACATTTTGACAACTGTAGAAGTCACGGCAACCAACGGTTGATGGAAGAAATCCGATATTGACGGCCATTGAAGAAAAAAAAACAAAAAAAACAGCCGCTATACGAGCAGAAACCCGACAAATTTACAACATGACAACGGCTAGGCCACATGTTGCAAAATGGGTGAAAACCTACTTGGAAACGTTTAAATGGGAAGTCCTATCCCACCCGGCGTATTCACCAGGCATTGCCTCGTCCGATTATCATTTGTTCCGATCGAGGGCAAATGACTTGGCTGAGCAGAATTTTTATTTTTATGAAGATGCCCACCAAAATAGGTCGACTCGTGGTTAGCCTCAAAAGACGTTTTTCCGACGTGGAATTCAAATGTTGCCAGAAAAATGGGAACAAGTAGTGGCTAGCGATGGACAATACTTTCAGTGATATATTTCTTATTAATTTTTGTAAATAAAACATTACTTTTCATGAAAAATCTGCGAGAACCTATTTAAGGTCCTAATGTATATATATATATATATTAAGAAATGGACAAGGTCCGACAATTTATTTATTAAAGACATATTTTATGTTTAACGTTGTTATTTTATAGATACAAGTATTTAAGCAAATGCTCTGTTTATGATAAACAGTATTAAATAACATTTACCGGCCTGAATGTCCGAAATTTTCATAGAAAATATTCGTTCTTTGAAGGATTCGAACCTGCATCCTATACGGAACCGTCATATACGCTGACGTGCCTTACCGCTTAGGCTACAAAGAAGCGTTCACAGACAAGGTCAATTTACTTTATAAACTCAATTTTCCATGAATCTCGTACATTCATAACTGCTCTGGCGTATCGAATGTAAACAAATGACGTCATATTTAACAACGACATATTTAACAACGTTAAACATAAAATATGTCATTAATAAATAAATTGTCGGACCTTGTCCATTTCTTAATATATGTCTACCGAACGCTTCTTTGTAGCCTAAGCGGTAAGGCACGTCAGCGTATATGACGGTTCCGTGCAGGTTCGAATCCTGTCAAAGAACGAATATTTTCTATGAAAATTTCTCGGACATTCAGGCCGGTAAATGTTATTTAATACTGTTTATCATAAACAGAGCATTTGCTTAAATACTTGTATCTATAAAATAACAACGTTAAACATAAAATATGTCTTTAATAAATAAATTGTCGGACCTTGTCCATTTAATATATCATTTGTTTATTCGATACGCCAGATTATGAATGTACGAGATTCATGGAAAATTGGAGTTTATAAGCAGTAAATTCGACCTTGTCTACCGAACGCTTCTTTGTAGCCTAAGCGGTAAGGCACGTCAGCGTATATGACGGTTCCGTATAGGATGCAGGTTCGAATCCTGTCAAAGAACGAATATTCAGGCCGGTAAAAATGTTATTTAATACTGTTTATCATAAACAGAGCATTTGCTTAAATACTTGTATCTATAAAATAACAACGTTAAACATAAAATATGTCTTTAATAAATATATATATATATATATATATATATGTGTATGTGTGTGTGTGTGTGTGTATATATATATGTGTGTGTGTGTATATATATGTTATATTACATATATACATATTTATGTGTGTTATATATATGTGTGTTATATTATATATATATATATATATATATATATATATATATGTGTGTGTATTGTATATATATGTGTTATATTATATATATATGTGTGTGTGTTATATTATATATATATATATATATGTGATATGATATATATATATATATCATATATAGATGTGTGTTATATATATATGTGTGTGTGTGTTATATATATGTGTGTGTGTTATATATACATATATATATGTGTTATATTATATATATATATGTGTGTGTGCGTTATATGACACACACACACACACACACACACACGCATATATATATATATTCAAGGTCTTAATATTTAACTTATTTATGATTAATGGACGTTTCTTTTTGAAAGTGTCATATCCTGTCGGCACTCCCACAGCCGGAAGGAAAAAGCTTAACCAACAATCGTTTTAAAACTTGTCAAGGATATAAAAAAAATTATGAAAGCGAACTTAAAAAATTTCAACTATATATATATATATATATATATATATATTTCTCATGCCGTGCGTGTTTTAGTAGTAACCCCGTGAATATGCAGCATTAGAATATGTGTTGGATTGAATGGTGATGACTGAGTTCTTGGGGTGTATGAGTAAATTGTAATGGATGAATGGGCCGTGAATCAGCTTAGCTAGGTGTAGGATAGTTAATGAGGGGAAGTTTTTCTTTACTCCCACTTTTGGCCATCTGCGATATAATATTTAAAAATAAAGCAGCTTAAAATATTAAAAATAAAACACAGCGGCCCAGATGACAAGGATCAAAGTGTAGTATCTGTTTCAGCAGCTGAGACCCAACACACTGCTCCAGACACCAGCAGAAGTTTCAGCTAGCCAGCCAAGCAGCCCGCCATCATCATTTCCAGCTCACTGTCGGATGCCGCTCAATCCATCTCCAGCAAGCCCCCAGTTCCAACAAACATCGCCAACAGCAACGATATGCAGTCCTTTTCATGACATTTCAGCGACTGCAAAAACTATTCAGGACAACGATCTCCAGTGACAACAAAACTGTCCTTTGCAGGAGAACACTCTCCAGCGACTACAACTGTCTTTTTCAGGATAGCATTCACCAGAGACTACAAAACTCTCCTCTTCAGGACAACACTTTTCAGCGACTAGAAAAACTGCCCTTTTAAGGACAACGTTATTCGCAACTACAAAACGGTCCTTTTCAAGATAAAGCTTTTCAGTGACTATAGAAGTGTCCTTTTCAAGACAATGCCCTTCAGCGACTACAAAACTGTCCTTTTACTGATAACGCTCTTCCGCAACAACAGAGGTGTTCTTTTTAGGACAACACTCTCCAGCGACTACAAAACTGTCCTTTTCAAGACAACGTTCCTTAAGAACTACAAAATTATCCTTTTCAGGATAACGCTATTCATCGACTGCAAGACTGACTTTTTCAGGACAATGATCGACAGCGACTACAAATAAACAACAAAGAAATAGAAATACTATAAAATTTGACTCAATATTCGATTTGTTGTGTTATAAAATAAATTAAGAGTTATCTCGGCTGATTTACAGGCAAATAAACTAACATACTCAAGAGCGAGAGCCGGATGTGAACGGGACAAGTCCCCGTCACAAAATGACCGTTACCTTCGTTTACGCATGTTCCCGACGCACGAGTTCCGGTCGAAAAATAAAATAATATTTTAAAGTGTTTCTATTTTTCGACCAATAAAAATGCTTCCCTCCTAATTATACTCGCGTCGTATTTCGAGCCTGTTAAGCTATAAAGAAACGCCATAAAAGGGGTCACACGGAAGTACAACGGCAGTCAACAGGAGGCCAGGGAAGAGACCGGTCACGGTCGGTCTGAGCAACCAGCAGCAGTCAGCAGCAGTAGCGCCAACTCAACCAGTGTGAACTACTATGAGAGATCGACCTAGATCCGAAAGCCGGCTTATGAACTATACCACAAGGTAGCTGTCCCAAACTCACACGTTCCTGTTGAAATAAATCACGTAAATCTATTTCTGTTGTTGTCGTATTTCTTTCTTGCAACCATATGCTTGTCTATAACAGTTGTTAGGTATTTTTCATTTTCTCTTTTATTATTTGCAGCATTTTACAATAATTTGGCTGCAATGCTAAGTTTCCTAAGTTGAACAAACTAGAGCTATTTCGTTTACGCTTTGTTACCTCTTTTGCGTTGTTGTTTTTAGGTCGCTTTCTTCCAGTCATTTTGATGGGCAATAGCGAAATTCTAAAATTTAGAATGATCTTATTCCATTTCAAAAATAAAGTCTGTGAAAAGTAATATTTTATTTTAATATACGACCAAAAATAAAATTCTTTTGACAAAAACCTTAATGAATTCACTATAATTATGTAACAATCATGTAATGATATACCGCAGACAAATCTACTGTTTATGTTACCTTTTATCATTTAACTTCTACCTAATTATAATATTATTTTGACTCAGTGAATTCTATTGGTTGTAAAATAGTTCAATTCATTTTTCACGTAATATTTCTCTTGACTACAAACTTTGTGCAAACTAAACGCCAAGTGGATCACAGAAGCTTCGACTAAAATTCCGACTTCTGATTGGCTAATATATGTGAAAATTGTTACAACGCCTACGCAGTTGTGTTCAAAATTAATTTACCGCCAAAAAGTTTCTGAATAGAACTAGACATGTTCACAAGACGGTCACATGACTTACAACTAAATAAATAACGTGAGCGAACCTCACCAGTGAGATTTTTACCAGCAACAAGAGAGCATGCAACTTTCGACTCACTCACTACGACCGATACCAACTCCGCAACAACCTCATTGCATGGTCACGATCTATAAACTTAAATTGAGCTTGAAATATTGTGTAATCGGATTTTATTTTTTGTAAAATAATTGGATATGATATAATGAATAATTTGTAGTGAAAAAAAGCAAATTTTCGTTTTTTTGCTGAATACGTTCCTCCCCTGTAGCAGTATCATGGAACTATTTCCCTACGCATAACCTGTGTAAACACCATGGCGTAGGGATATTATAAAAACACTCGGACTTACATGCTCAACAGCATTGGGCCTTCTAACATATAAACTTGTGGTATATTAATAAGAATGGACCATTTGTAGATGTCTGCTATTAACATGACCACACGATTTATATTTAACGTAAAAATATCATGAAATATGAAACAGCAAGAAGGAATAAAAACGGTTTTTTATAACAACAACATTTACAGTGTAACCCGGATATAAGAGACCCGGATATAAGAGAAACCCGGATATAAGAGAGATTTTCTCTGGTCCAAAATTAGAGTCCATACTTACCTAAACAAAATAAACCAAACCCGGATATAAGAGAAACCCGGATATAAGAGACTCCTTCTCCGGTCCCGACAACTCTCTTATATCCGGGTTACACTGTATATTTATTTTTGCGTAATGATGCACATGTGTAGAGGTTTTATTTTGGTGTTATGTCTCTTTGACTGAATTAATATTTTTATCTGAGCTCACAAAAGTTGAATGAATTATAAAGCTGAGAAATCCTGAATAAACTGTAGCTTTAGAAAAGTATTTCAAAGAGAAAAGTTCTTGTTTGGAAATGTTCTGTATGTTTGTAATGAAGTTTGGAAAATTTCGAACGTACGTGCATGCGTGAATATGCTTTTAACGTCTGCCCACCCATGGTCGAGACGGGAATCCTTAAGAATACATCTTCGCAGGAAAAGAGAAGAGATAGATAGATAGATAGATAGATAGATAGATAGATAGAGAGAGAGAGAGAGAGAGAGAGAGAGAGAGAGAGAGAGAAACAGAGACAGAGACAGAGAGATAGACACAGAGAGAGACAGCAAGCCTGTGTCTGTTATTTATAATTAATGTAATCACGTGACAGGATCTAAAGAACATGGCGGAAAAACTTGACTTGGTCACTCGCTGGAAAAATATTTGTATGAGGGTGGATTGCAACGCCCACTTGTATGTATTGACCAATTAGAAGTTGATATTTCCTGAAAATCTGTATGAAGCTGAATAAAATTCAACATTGATAAGAAAGTGGTAACGGGATGCTAAAGCTCACTGTCTTGTTATTGTGTATACGTTATTGTTAAAGGCTTATTAAGTTATCAGCGCCTCACTTGTAATTAGCACGATAATATAACATCTCCAACTTTACACCCCCCTCCACCGAATGCGTCATATAAGTTTGTAGAGGGACCGTGTGGGTTGACTGTTGTTAAATTAGGAACACGTGCTGTCTATTCCTGAAAGAAGGAGGTCCAGCCACAGGAACATTGCCAGACTCCTGTTGAATGCAACCGAAGTTGTAAAGAAAACAAACAAGACCGATATATATATATGTCAACAAATTTACAAGTGACAAATGCATTAACATTTGTGTTTGTGTGTGAACGTAAAGTGTTTGTATATTGGTGAAAGTTCGTACGTAATTGTATGTGTGTTTCAGAAGTCGCCCAGTAGTTATAGTGTAGGGAGAGCGACCCCTAGTGAACAATTAGGGAATTAAGGAGGAGCTAACTCCGACAAGTTTTTCATTGGAGATACCTGCAGGGTCGATTGGGACTTTAGTGTTGCGGGGCCGATAAGGATGTCGCCCCCGCAAGCTTTACGAAGAAAGGTGTGAACAGCTAAGACAATGAGGGGACAAAGGCAAAGGTTTAAGAAACAATAACGTCGATTTTATTTATGCCAATTGTACAAGAGTGTACTCTGGAGAAATATGTCTGTATCGGTGTCGGGTCCGGTATGACTGGTTTTTGTTTAGGGGTAGTTGATTTCGGTCGTATCGGCGAAACAAATGTAGAGTTGGTCGGCGGCGGTAGCTGGTCGACTGCCGGATGGGAGAATTGTCAGGGAACAGCAGCAGGTTGATCGATGTCGCACGAAGATTCGTTGCATCGTTTATGGCGAGTCCCTAAACAGGGCCGAGTCAGAATAGTGATACGACTTCACAGGGTGGATCGTCAGCAGAGACGGGATCGCGCCGAGGTGTAACACTTGACGAGGACGAAGTCCCTAAACAGGGTCGAATCAGAATAGTGATACAACTTCACAGGGCGGATCGACCTCAGAGACGGGATCGCGCCGAAGAGTATTTTCTCGACAAAGCACCGGAAGCTCACAAAGGTAGGGTATTACACTTTGATCCAGTATATTTATTGTATCGAAAAAATACAATTGTGGCACAAGGCCTGAAAAAGGGGGGGGGTGGAGGCTGGTCTTCACTGACTATCCGATACCTAGCTAATCCGATTCACGACCCATTCACTCATTACAATTTGCCCACTCACCACAAGAACTCATCCATCACCAATCAATCCTCCTTACACCATAATACCACATCCTCACAAGGAGGGACCTACAAAACGCGCCCCATGCCATAAAAATTTAATGATAATAAATATTATATAAAAATCTCATAATGAAGGATGAGAGGGGAGGGAGATGAACCCAATAATAAACTAAAATATTAACATAAGTCAAATTAAACATAACAGAGTTTAGTAGGGCCCGTCCAACCCTTAAAAACAAAGAGACCGCTGTATTCTGCCCATGGGACAAAATCAAGAAGCTCTCTCGCTAAGGGAGTGGGAATAGGATAAAAAATCGTACGGGCATGGGAGACTTTAACGCTGACCTAGACGAGATAAAAGGGGGGCGGGCAAAAACAAACTGGGGAGGTTGGGAATCTTAAACTGGATCATAACCAAAGAAGTGGCCAGGAACAGGCCGGGAACAACATTTACTCACATTAACTAGGTACACAAAAGCTTGTCTAACCTAACCAGGGGAAGGATCCTCAGGAAACAACTCCGATGTGACGTAGGCTTGACCTAAAAGAGAAAATCCAGGCCCCCAGGCCGAGCAGCTTAGTATTTATCGATCCACCCACGAGGATAGAATGTGGCACAAGGCCGGTTTAATGTAGGTATCCCCGAGCCCATAGGCTCGGCCAAAAATATAGCCTTTTTGAACCCGCCTAGACGAATTCAGGCCCTGTCTACCTCCCCCTAACGAAACCTTGCCCTTCGGCAAAGCTTCATCCGGGTTCCTCTCTGCAGAGAGTTCGACAGACGCCGACTCGGAAGCTCACAAAGACAGCGTACTACACTTTGATCATAGCCGGGATTTATTTTGTAAAAAACAAAATTGTGGCACAAGGCCGAAAGGAGGGAGGGGGGGTAAAAGGCTGGTCTTCACTATCTTATACCTAGCTAAATTGATTCACGATCCATTCAGACATTACAATTTACTCATTCACCATAAGAACTCGTCCGTCACCAATCGATCCTCCATGCACCATAATACCACATTCACTCTAGGGAGACCTACAAAACGCGCCCCGTGTCATAATGATTTAATGATCCTCACACACAGCCTCCGGGCCGAGCAGCTTGGATTTTGGACGAAAAAAGGGGCTAACAATATGTGGAGCGATTTATTCAAGTACTCCCTGGCTAGAGGGATAAGAAAACCGTAGATATTATTAAATTAATCTCAATGTTGTTCGATGTTTGAAAAAAGCGCTGCATAATCCGATGCTCTCGAGGTACGGTTTGGACTCAACCATATTGGACTAGTCGTCCGGTTTCTCGCATGTTGCTTGACTTAAATCTGCGAGATCAGGTGTTGTGAAGGTCAAGGTCGTCTTTCTAAGGCGCGGCTAATGGCGGCCGCGACACTAGGTTCGTTGATGCCACCTTTTGCACAGACAACTTTTAAAGTCATTCACATCCTTAAGTTATTGTTAAATTTGGCTTGTGTTCTTTTTAATGTATTTTATCTATCGAGTTTAATTTGGCTTGTTTTGCGGGGGCAATTTTTTTCATTTCTGAGAAAAATTGTTTTCAAAATCAAAAAGTAGGAGTTCCGATTAAAATCCACATATAATGCAAAAATTTCCAGTTCCTTCTGCTAAAGTCTTCTCATTATCTTCCACACCCAGTAACCTCTTGCGTCCTAGTGGCATTGGATTTTATTAACTTAATCATTTCACGATTACAAAAAAAAAAAAAAAAAAATTAATTCTGATGTAAATGATCTTCAAGGGAGGTAATAAATATTAATTTTTTAAAGTTGCTTCCCCTGATTTTTATATTTTTTAGCATTTTGCTCTTTTAAAAAGTAAATTTTCTCTAGTCATTTAAAAAATATATTACTTAAAAAAAACATATTCCGAATTGACGCTTAAAAATGGTAAGCAATCATTAGATAAATTATTTAGCATAGCTTAATTCATAAAGCACTCTTGGCTTAAAAACAGTTTCACTGATTGCATACGTATTGGCAATATACGGTTTTTTTGTTTTTTGGTGAGAAGCATATTTTTTTTTTTTAAAAAAGGACTTTTCCATGTCTAGGCCTGTAGACATTAATTTCGCTGTTTAAAAACTGTGGTTTAAAAGCTTTAAAATAAAAAAGAAACCAAGAGTGGGTGCATCAGTGCGAACTAAAGTGGGGCTTGATAATTCGAATCTCCCCTGTCTCTCCTATGATCTTTCTGTCGTCTTTCTTTATTCTCAAATCTCCGTTTTTTTCTGCGTCTCTTAAACCCTTTTTATTGTACGTCCTTTTTTTTTCCCTCTCCGACTAGAACGTTGCTTCGTCAAGTTCGCCAAAACGAAAAAAAATAAAAAATAAATAAAAAATCCCCGATTCCTATTTGCGGTCGAATTTTATAGTCCTTTTCTTTCTTCCCATAATTCGTATTTTGCTCCGGTTTACGGTAAATGTCTCTCGATAAAAGAAATCACCTGTTGCCGTTTCTTTTTCTCCCCCACCGCGAAGCGACATTCCATTTTTTTTTCTTCTTCATTCAAACTACAAAAACAACTAAAAGCGATGTCTTATAAAAAAAAAAAAACTAAAACAAAAAAACAACAACGAAAACAACAAAAAAACAAACAAAACAAAACAAAAACAAAAAACACGATCATCTTCGAAATATAATGTTTATGGCAATAATAAATAATTTCGGATTAAAAATTCATAAATTGAACACGCTACTAATACGAAGTCAAAAATATACAAAATTTTGTTCTTTACTGTTTCGGACAACTCTTGTCTTGTACCAAAAGGTGAAGAAAAAAGCAATGTTTATTATTGGTTCAATTTTTGCCTATTTTATTTTATATTGCGTACTATTTTATACCACCAGAATTTACTTAAAAAATAAATTTAAAAATTCAAGAAAAAAACAAGAAGTCTATAAAATATTGCTGCCAAATATGGTCCGGTGCCATTTCTATTTACTTTGAGCTCCTTGACAAAATCCAAACCAAAGAAGAATCAGCAATATAATCGGTCCTGATCTGGCAAATCGGCTCCAGTCAATTTTCAACCGCGATAAGGTTGCCTTTCTATGCCTTTTCTAATACTTTTGTCGGAGTTAACTCCTCCTTAATTCCCAAATTGTCACTAGGGGGTCATTCTCCCTATACTATAAATACTGGCGACTTCTTGCCTCGTTCTCTTTCCTTAGGTCTCGTGCCGCATCTCACCTCGCGTAGAGGTGAGGTAAATCTTCTTTTTCATTTCTTCATTTCAGCGACTACAATGTAAGCTCTCTTAGAAAATCCGCGTCTTCCCATTTGTGGGAGATGCCATGAACATTATACACACATACACGTACGTACAAACATTCACCAAAGAACAGACACAAATGTTCACACACACAAATGTTATTGTCTATGTTCATTGTAAAATTATTTTGTTTTAATATATATATATATATATATATATATATATATATATATATATATATAAAAAGAACAGTAAGATATATAATCCGGTGTTCTTATAGATATTTTTTATTTTTACAAAATAGTGCTCAATGTAAATTTACAGAGCATTAATATTATAAATTGATTTATTTAAAATATGTTTTTTTCGCTACACAGTTCTAACCATGTTTCAAAATGGAAGCTAAAAGCTACGAATTTAATTTTGTAATTAAATTAAAGACATTAGTTCCATTTCATCCTCAAGCGAATTTTGGAGTAACTTTTAAAATTACTGGGTTTTAAAGACACAGCTAAAATCATGATTCACGTTTCCAAGGTTACAGATAAATCTATTTCAACTGGACAAGGGGTGTATGGGTGTTCATTATGTCTGTATTATTGTATCCCTTATTGGTAGGGAGTAGGGATGTATTTTTCAATGAAATCTGACATCCGTTGAATGCATGTCGTCTGGATTTTTAAAAAAATTTATTGTTAACGGCAAAAATTCTTACGGCATTTTTTTCTATTTGTATAGGATGAAATGGAACTAATGTCTTTAATTTAATTACAAAAATAAATTCGTAGCTTTTAGCTTCCATTTTTGAAACATGGTTAAAACTGTGTAGCGAAAAAAAATCCATATTTTAAATAAATCAATATATATATATATATATATATATATATATATATATATGTCGGTCTTGTCTATTTTTCTTTCATCTTCAGTTAGACTTAATTCAAGTCCGGCCATTTTTCTTGTAGTTGGACCTTTTAATATTCTACCGGGAGTTACACACGTGTTTCTAATAAAACAACACAACATACCCAACAGTCCTCTACACTTTCATTGATAATTGTTTGAATGATCTTTTAGCATCCCGCTAACACTTTCTTATCAATGTTGAATTTTATTCAGCTTCATACAGATTTTCAGGAAATATCAGCTTCTAATTGGTCAATACACACAAGTGAGCATTGCAATCCACCCACGTACAAATATAAGATACGTCAAGTTTTCCCGCCGTTTTCTGTGAGCCTGTCACGTGATTACATTAATTATAAATATCAGACACAATCTTGTTCTCTCTCATCTCTTTTCCTGCGAAGATGTGACCTTAAGGATTTCCGTCTCGACCATGGGAGTCCAGACGTTAAAAGCGTATTCACGCATGCACGTACGTACGTACGAAATTTTCCAAACTACACTACAAATATACAAAGCATTTCCAAACAAGCATCAAGAACTTTTCTCTTTGAAATATTTTTCTAAACTACAGTTTATTCAGCATTTCTCAGCTTTATAATTCATTCAACTTTTGTGAGCTCAGATAAAAATATTTCAATCTCATTAATTCAGTCAAAGGGACATAACACCAATACCTCTACGTATGTACACACAAAAATAAATATAAATGTTGAGGTTATAGAACTGTTTTTATTCTTTCTTGCCGTTTCATATTTTGTGATATTTTACGTTAAATATAAATCGTGTGGTCATGTTAATAACAGACAATGGTCAATTTTTATTAACAATCCTACAACAATCTCTTCAGTATGGTACTTAGACTTTTTGAATTTAACCGCAGTACAAGACTGGCATCGAATGTTTCTGTTCCTAATTCTTCCACACCCAGTAACCCCTTGTATTTTAGTGGCTTTATTGACTTGCAAAAATTTAAATGCAATGTCAATCGCTATCTACTGTCCTCCTAATTACTCGTTTCTCTTCCCGCTCATTATTAATGTTTCTGTTCCTAATTCTTCCACACCCTGTAACCCCTTGTATTTTAGTGGCTTTCCTCCCTTGCAAAAATTTAAATGCAATGTCAATCGCTATCTACTGTCCTCCTGATTACTTTTTCCTCTTCCTGCTCATTATTAATGTTTCTGTTCCTAATTCTTCCACACCCTATAGCCCTTTGTGTCTTAGTAACTTTTTACTGCCTTGCATGGGGGCGAAATCGATTAAAAAAAGAAAAAAAATGTATAATAAAAATAAAATTATGTTGAAAATGTTGGTTTGCATTGCCTCAATTAAATTAGAAAAAAGAAATTACATAACTGTAAATGGTTGATTTTGTTTATAACTTCTAAGTGACCAAAATTATGCCAGGAGTATTGAATTAAAATGCCCCAAAGGTGTATTTACTTACAAAAAAAAAAAAAAAAAGGAAAGAAAAAAAAAAATGTGAAATTAAAAATAATTTTCAAGGGAGGTAACTATTAGACGGTAAATACAGAATGATGTCCCGTAATTACTTATCTGCCGAGAAGTAAAAATAAATAAATAAATATGGATTAAATAATTTTAAGAGTAGCACAAACGGTGAGATTTTTTATGTCATGGGGTGTTTTTATAGGTCCTCCTGTGTATATGCGGTATTGTGTTGTATGAAGGATTGAATGATGACAGACGAGTTTTTTTATGGTGGATATGTAAACTGTAACGAGTGAATGGGTCATGAATCCGATTAGGTAGGTAGGTAAGTTAGTTAGTAACGACCAGCCTCAACTCATTCTCTCCCCTCCCCCTTTTGGCCTTGTGCCACAATTGCTGTATTTTCGAGCAATAAATTTCGAGTAGCACAATCAGTAGATGTGCAGGGGATGTGATGATTAACTTCTCGGTATAAGAAATCGAAAAGCCGAGAGTTCGAATTCAAATCAGGTTCGTTGTATTCACTTCCACGTAAAAATGCCCTTAACAAAGGTATGAATCCATCTCCTGTGGTAACCCAAATATAAAATAAAATATGAAAATAAATTATATAAACAAAACGAAGAACTCAGATTAAAATAAGGCATTTGCTTTTCTTTAAAACCCTTATCTCTTTCTTTCTCTTTCTACGTTTTCTACAAGAGAAATAAGAAGAAAAGACTGAAAACGTCGGAAGTTTTCTGCTCCATGAGTTTAGCCATTGTGACTAAGAATCTACCAAAACAAGATTGGCTCCACGCATAACTTCCGGTATATAAAAAAAAAATGAAAAAGAAAGCCTATGGGCTCGGAACGCCTCACGTTAAAAACTGGCCTTGTGCCACATCTTGCCTTGTGGGGAGGTTGATAAATAGAAAGGAATGTCGGAAAATGAAATAATTTTGGCTAATCAAAAAAATTAACACAATGAGACTTTTGTTGATAGACGAGATATCTCTACTAATTCGCCAAAAAAAAAAAAAAAAAAAAAAAAAAATCAGTATAGGATGATGAAAAAAAGTCCCCAATCTTAATAAAAACTTTTTATCATCAAGATGTTTGTTATTATTAAGAGGAAAGACCAAAGTATTTTTTGATTATTTTATTAAATTTTTTCATCCTTTCTAGCACGTTCAAAATTTTGCTTAAAAATGTTTTGTTTACGTCAGCAGTCTACATAATATTTACCATTAATGTTTTAGCACCTTTTTTTCTGGATGAAAAACACATTGATTTGGAAATGCTTATTTTCAATTAAATTTTTACTGCTAAAAAATTAAGTAATGTTTGTTTCCATTCATATTAAATAAAGTTTAAATTTTCTAATTTCCCTCAAATAACTTTTGTAAAAAGTATAATTGATTTTTACAAGATTTTTAAACGGAGAATTTAACTTTTGTTTAGAAATTTCTCAAACGTGACAGATATCATCGATTTTATGAGAATTTTGCTAACTCAAACAAAACAAGATTTTTAACTAAAAAAGTGCTAGAAAGAATTAAAAATGTATAAAAATAATCAAAAAATACTTTCCTCTTAATAACATTTAGATGATAAAAATGTTTTCATTATGTTTGGGACCTTTTTACATCAAGATATGCTCTTTTATAGCAAATTAGTGGAGATTATATTAGATGAAGGCAAGTTGTGCGCCAGTAGTCTGGGAGCCTTGTTAAAAAGGATATAAACAGACAATTGAGAGGCAGAAGAGAAGTGGCCACCAGAGAAACCAGCAATGCATGTCACATGAAGAAGTTAAGCGGACATATGCTTAAGACAATTTCTGCCCTTCTTAGGACCAAGAAAACACAGTAGATTGACACCACACCTATTTTCAAGATGACAACTATTACTGAAGTCTATTTCTAAACTATCAACTACCAAATTGAAACAGAATTTCTCCTGATTGCCACCAAAATCTGATTTATAAACAAACTTTTGCTACCCTAAATTGTAAAGGTCTTACTCCAATCTAAATCAAATAAATAAATATATATTATTTATTTTATGACTTTGAGTTTGTTCATTTTATTTCCAAAGTTCCGATAAATAATACTAAATCTCTCTGGCACTTACCCACAGTTCCCTAGCTATGGGTTAAATAGTAAGACTTGTATGCGGAAACATTATTGTTATTCTCAAAAACTTGCTAATGCAATATCCACTCACAAAAAGTGGATTACTCTTAAAATTCAAAATATGTCTCGTTTTTAAATAGACACATATAAAACTTATAAAAAAACTTATTAAAATGAATTAATCTTATAACTCAAAGTATGTCTCGCTTTGAAACAGACACATATAAAACTTATAAAAAAAATTATATAAAACTTATTAAAATGAATTAATCTTATAATTTAAAGTATGTCTCACTTTTAAATAACCCACAAAGGGTTAATAACCTGTAAAAGAGAAAAATATCTCAATGAATTATGAAACTAAAAGTCATCTCGAAATTACAAGAACCTCTACATGAGATCAAAGATTTGACTGTTGCACACATTGTCTTTTCAGTGTTTTTGTATGCCTGTGAATCTTAGATGTAACCAGCAAAATTACGTCAAAGAAGCCAAGCTTTAGAAATAAGATTCTACTGAGCCATCCTAGGCATTTCTTATTTCGATCACATCTGAAATGATGCAGTGGGTGACACCATCAAAGAAGAAATGGATTGGAAAACCTGAATCCACCATCATAAGAGCCAACAAGTGCCTTGTTCCACATCCAAGCTATGCTTAGAAAATCCTTTGTTCACTTCGACTTGGTGTAATGCTTAGCGACCTTGTCTCACTTGATCGATTATGACTGAGTGAGTTCGATCCTCACTGGGTGCTGTATACTTTTGACATTGTACCACATCCAAGCTATGCTTATTAAATCCTTTGTTCACTTCGACATGCCATAGTGCTTAGCAAACATGTCTTGCTAGAGAAATGAATAGTTAGAAATGAATAGTTGCCCCATACTCTTAACCTTGGACCACTAATAAGCTATGTTTCGAAAATCATTTATTCATTTCGATGTGGTATAATGTTTAGCAAGCTTGTCTCGCTAGATCAAATACGACTGAATAGTGAGTTCGATCCTCACTAGGTGCCTCATACTTTCGGCCTTGTGCCTCATCTAAGCTATGCGTAGTAAATCACTAGGGCACCTTGACGCGGTGTAATGGTTAGCAAGCTTGTCTCATTAGATCAATTACGACTGAATAGTGAGTTCGATCCTCACTCTTTTCCCAATACTTTCGGCCTTGGGCAACACGTTAGCTATGCTTAGAAAATCGATATGAGAGCCAATAATCTTTCTATTGTCATCCGACAAAGTTTGGATTTCGGCAAACGAAGAAGAGACAGACTTGTAGAGAAATCACGTGGTAGAGATAAACACTCAGTTGTAGAGCAAGCTAAGTGAATAATAATCCAACCTTTAGAAAGAGAGCTATTTATGGTGCCATGGAGCATCTCATTGTGCTAAAGTGGGATAGTCCATTGCTTGGGCTGTGATTGGCTGCTGGTACCTGAGTGGAGGTATTTCTATATAAATACCAGCTTGATTCATCAGTTAGTTTGCAGGGTTTGTATTAAGTTACAACCTGCTTTATTTTTTGTCTGCTGGACGCTAGCTGGGACCTTTACGCCGGTAAGTGCTGTTTATTATTGTTATTCTACAAGACTGAGGGAAAAATGGGCTGATAACACCACTGGATGGACTTGAAGACTCGGATATTGATATGCAACTGAGACGTATGGAAGTAACTGGTCAGGCGATCATCTACTCAGCGATTTTACAACCATGGCTGGTCATGTGAGTGAAGATGATGAAAATATGCAAATATGCACTGCTTTCCACTGTCCTCCTTATCTTCAATATGTCCTGTGAGCATTAAATTTTCCAAGCCCTCTTTCTTCATTATATGCTCTAGAAATTTCAACTGTCTCTTTCTGATCTTAAATGCAAGGTGCAATGGGTAAATTGTCGCCATTTTATATTTTTAAGTTTGTACATGCGTGTTGTTTTGGATTTTGTCAACTGTACAGTATAGTATAGTCAGAAATTTACAAACGACATGTTGTACTGCTTGGCATTCGCGCCGGAAGCTCTAATATGAGCAATTCAGAGTGTTTGGCTGTAAATCTAAGGACAGTGCAGAGGATTTGAAAAGAGTTGGAGGAGTATAATGGTGATTAAAAAGGTACAGCAGCTCGAAAAAAAATCACTCTGATAAGAAAAAAACTTCTGAATTTGTTGGTGAGGGCTTCAGACTTAACAGAAAGGTCTAAATCAAGTGTCTCAAGGAGGTAGTGATGGCCTGGGTCAAGATGGTGGTTGCGGGAAGACCCTCTGTCCGGTGACTGGACTCTGCACTATGCCACACCAGCAGAAGAACTCAGTCATGACTGTCAAACAATTTCTGTGGCCACATCACCCCTTACATCTTGCCACCTAACTCCCTGCAACCCACTTGATTATTATGTGTAGAGTGCAGTTGAGTGAGAGACCAATAAAACTCCTTGTAACACCAAAGATTAACTGAAGGTAATGATTATGGCAGCCTTCACCAAAAGGGAGACCATTCAGAAGAGTCACAGGTGATTCTGAAGTTGGCTGGAGGCCATGATTGAAGCCAATAGCGATTTTATTCTATAAATTTTCTCTTTAGTATTTCAAGATATTTTTGTGTAAATTTGGTACATATATCTGTTAAAATGAGATGTCAGTGTTATTTTCATTTTTGCGTCATTTCGACAACAATTTATCCATCGCACCCTGAAGATATGTTAAAATGAGATGTCAGTGTTATTTTCATTTTTGCGTCATTTAGACGATAATTTATCCCTTGCACCCTATTTAAGTGCCCTTTTTGAGGACTGATATTACGGAACAGTTCAGTACTCTTTTCCTTGTTTCTAATGAAACATTCCTGTAATATATAAAGTATGTGTAATAAACGAGGGATGAAGATTCTTCTTCAGTTAGGTCATCTACATTCCTCCCTTCTGATGGACAGCAGAATTTGACTGAAATCTTGCACTGCCCTCTCTGATTAATGAACTGAGTGATGAATTTCTGAATTACCCAGCAACTGACACAGTCAGCTGATGGATCTTTACATGTATTCATGGTCAAAAGAAACAAAATTTATACTTACGTATACTTTCATGTGACTCGATTATGTGCTTTGCTTTCATTGGACCATGTTTAATATTGATGTGAAGCCACACTGCTGATGACCTCAAAATTACATGATCTGATATTATTTTCAATGGCAAAAGTATATTCCTAAGTACAAAGCACCATCATCTGATAGAGAAAACTCTTGAAATAAATGAGATATGAGAGTTTGCCATTAGGCAAATTACATGAATCCTCAATGAACAACAGGATCTGAGTGAAATAATATATTTCTAGATTTTCACCATTTGTTATTCATACTTCATGATTTCAACTAGCCATATTGTTGTCTTACGAAAATTTCTCTGAATAATAATTTTAAAATAATTCAGCAGATGATGACATTTTATTTATGGTAACTAGATTTTTGACGATTGCTTTATTCAGTTTCTGTTGTTTGATAAGGTGTCTAAAAAATGGCATGTTGTCAATGTCACCACTGCTTCTTGGCTTTTTGGCTGAGATTCGATCATGGGCTACGACTAGCTTGGACCAGCTTGGGTCTGGACAAGCTATGACCAGCTAAGACCAGCTATGACTAGCTTAGACCAGCTTTGACCAGCTTGGACAAGCTATGACCAGCTAAGACCAGTGGCCCAAGTGAAAACACTCGGGTTTCCACGTTAAAAACCAACCTTGTGTCACAACCTGACTCAGTAGGGTCAAGTAAATAAACGGCCTTTTGGCTGGTATCAAAGTGTAGTATCTGCTCTTGGATGGATAAACTGCATCTCATCTCTCAGTTGTGCCTCTCTCTTCAGACAGAGCACAACTCAGTTGTGTCTCTGTCTACAGACACAGCATAACTGAAAATATTATTGAGAGGTGCTGTCCGTGGCAGTACCTCTCTCATTTCACTAAAGATCAGGGGTCAGTAGTAATATGGCTGCCAACACAACTGTGGGGGGTATTATTCTGGGACCTGGCCTGAGTGCATGTGCTCAGGCTTTATGAAGTATGAAACAATATGTCTGATGGAGGTGATCTCCTTTATAAATGTTCAAATGCTTTTTTTAGTATTGGATTTACACCATTCTAAATATATATTGGAGTGACTATTTAACCCATATGGGGTACAACTTTATACTACCTACATGCCCGAGTAAAGATTAGCCAACTACATAACCTCAACTTTGCACATAAGAATTGAAAATTGTGGCAACAGAAAGGTTATGGGAGGTTTATATGTCATCAAATATCGTACTTTTCAAAAGATGAATTGGGATATAAATAAAAACATAGATTTGTTTTAGATTATTGTTATTTAAATTATTCATACTTTATTTGGTGAGCCCAAGGCCGGATTTAGGTCTTAAGAGGCTCCTGGGGGTAATAGAATTTTGGTGGCCCTTACATATGTTTGCACCCACGCCAGTGTCTATAAGAATATATATATATATATATATATTTTGAGTTCTCTAAGTGACTGTTGTGTTTATGAAGAAATAAATGCGCAAAAATTTACCTTTCTCTCTGCCAGACGTTATGGCCTAGGGGTTCAAATTTTTGACACAACAAATTGATTGGGATGTCTAGCCACACTTATGAGCTGTGATACTGTGAAACAGTCTGTCTGTGGATGACTATATATACATTTTGTTTTGTTTTTTTACTCAAATTACCCCAAGCAAGGCAATAATGCCACTAAGATGCAAATGGTTATTAGGAGTACAAGAGAATGAGAAGAATTTAGAAGGAAATGGAAACACAATCCAAAAGATAAACCCCTACTTCTGTTCAAAAGAATGGAGGAGTGTGAATTGGACAATAGTCAAACCTCTCTATTCCTAAGTCAAGATGTTTTCACATATGCAAAATACTGGCATTGAAAATGTGGATGAAGTCAAAACAGCTTTGATGGATCAGGACAATTGGAGACAACATGCTGAGATATTGCAAGCGGAGACTCAGCTAAATTAACTATATTATTTGAATATCACGGATATATCAGGTCATCCCATAAGTTTTGTCCGAATTTTGAATAAAGAAAACAAATGACCAAATGTTACATTTAATTACAGATTCAATCAACAATGTATTTTCCCTGATTATCTATGACTTCCTTCCATCTATTAACAAGCTTACTAATTCCATTACTGTAAAATTCTTTTGGCTTTGATTTGAAGAACTTACAAATGTCAGTTTTAACCTCTTCCTGTGTTACAAAAGCTGTATCTTCCAAATGATTCTGTAAGCCACGAAACAAATGGTAGTCTGAAGGAGCAAGATCGGGAGAATAATGTGAATCAGGAATTTTCTACCAACCAAGTTCTTTGATCTTTTGTGACATGATTCTTGCTGTATGGGGTCGCGCATTGTCCTGATGAAACATCACCTCTTTTCGATTCACTAGAGCAGGTCTTTTTTTCCTCAAAGCTTGGCTCAAACGCTCTAATTGCTAACAGTATATTTGAGCATTAATTGTTGCATTAGGTGGTAAGAATTCAAAGTGGATTATTACTTGGCGATCCCAGCAGATTGAAAGGAGAACCTTTTGCCCATGAAGTTCCCTTCTCGGCTGTGGCTGGGGTCCTTCCCCTTTACCAAGCCACTGTCTATGATGCTTAACATTTCGATAAAAGATCCAATTTTCATCACCAGTCACAAGTTTAGCCAAAAAAAAGTGAAACAAGTTGGCGAGAATGGAGAGAAGAGCAGATGTCAACTTGGGATTTGAGGTTGTTTTCAGACAATTCATGAGACACCCATTTTCCAAGTTTAGGAACTTTTCCAAGTTGTTGAAAATGACGATGAACAGTTGTATGGTTTGAACTGAGAACCACTGCCAATTCCTCAACTGATAAAGCAGGATTTTCTTCAAGGGCTGCTTCAAGAAGCTTTTCATCAAACTCAACTGGACGTCCAGTTCGATCTTCATCTTCAAGGGTGAAATCTCCACCTGTGAATTTTGCAAACCATCTTCTGCAAGTTCTTTCATTCCCACATTCCTCTCCATAAACTGAGTGAATGTTTCTAGCCGCTTCGGCTGCTGAGTTTCCTTTCTTGAACTCATAAAGCATTATGTGCCTCAAATGATTCTTGGGTACTTCCATGTTAGCAGGGTTTTAATCAAACAAAATTTAATTTTATTGTTCTCTGAAATAAAATTTGATCAGTTTAAATGCATTTAAACATAAAAATAATGTTCAGCTCCATTAGACATTATAAAATACTCTTTAAATTTCATTCATTTTTACAAAAAGTTAAAATTCGGACAGAACTTATGGGATGACCTGATATTTTTAGATGATGCTTTTCTGGTGAAAACATAAAACATTTGAACTAAAAAATTTCATGATTTTAGAACTCATCAGCAATTTCATGAGATTTTGGGGGGAATTTTCTTTTTAAGCCCCTCCCTAAATATGAAAATAAAAAATTGCCAAAGAGTTATATTCAGGTGAAAATGTATATGCTTAATTTGAAAATAACAAACAAATTTTGATAAGGTCTACCATTTTGAAGTTATCAACAGTAGGAATTCAAACTCATTATTGGCGTTGTTTGCAGATATTTGCTGCGAAATAACTTTTTTTACTGCACATGTTATGAGTCCTTATTTGAGGAGTAATTCAATCAAGTAAGAACCATAAAAAGGCTGTTAAGAATGTAATCTTCTGCGCAAATTTGCTCAGCAGTGAATGTACGCAAACAACGCCAGTAATGTCTGCCATGCCGTAACGCGAATGAGTCCAAACTTTTTTGTCAATAACACCTAAATGGTAGATTTTATCCAAATTTCTTTGCTATTTTTGAATTAAGTATATACATTTACACGTACATTTGGCAAATTTTATTACATTTTTAGTGTGAGGCTTAAAAAGCAAATTACCCCATTTTTTTTTTATCTGAACTTTACATTCTACAGAACCGTATATAGAATGAAAGGCCTGTATAGGAAATTCTAGGATTTAAATTCACTAAAAAAGCATCATAAGAAAAAAATAGTAGAGAAGAAGAATTCTGACTTGCTTCATTCTTGCAATCCAACATCACCACAGCCAAAAAAATGTAATTTATATTTATTGTTAAAGTTGCCAACTTCAAATAGCCCAGCTAGTAATTCTAAATCCTGGAGATTAGATAAAAATTAACAGATTCTTAGATTGTATCACATTGTAATGAAAGATAATAACTTCAAGCGGGCCCCATCAAATTTAAAAGACCCACTCCAACTAGTGGGGACCATATGCTCTAAATTGTTTCAAATTAATTCAAAGGAGCCTCCTATTAAATCTGCAAATAAACAAATTTCCTCTCTTCTTCTATCTTTATATTATTATTCTTTTACACTCAGTAACCCCTTACTTCTTTGTAGTTTTAATGTCTTGCTTGGGACAAAAATCATGGACATTATTTTGTGACATACGGTGGCCATTAATAATGAAGTATAACTCAAGACTTCAGTGTTAAGATAAAACAGTATTTAAATATAACTGCAAATAAATACTTAACAAGAACAAAGAAGTAAAAGTCAGCCAAAGATAATTAACCATTTCAATGAATACCTTGCGCTTCCAGGATAAGACGATAAACTACATCCAACAGCAAGGTCTCTGATCAGGAGGATTTGAAGAGCATGGAACCACCTCTTAATTGTTGGTGTTCTCAGGTCCACCCTGACCTGATGTGGTAGCACCTGTTAGGGTCCTAGCTATGGGTAAATATTTACTCCCCAAACTGGGGTCAAAACACTATGAAAGTGTAAATATAGGTTTTAATACCAGCAATACTTATTTGCAAAAGATTATTACCAGTAATAAAGTTTTGAAAAAAATATTACCAGCAATACATTTTTGGAAAATAAAAATCTTGTCAGTATTAAGTAATCCATTGAGGTTGATATTGCGTAAAAGAAACCAAACCAAACCAAACCAAACCAAACCAAACGAATACCTTGTTAGTAGTGCAGCTCGACTTAACATCTAATAAATTCTAAATCAAAACCCAAATCATCAACTCACGATAATCCACACTAATTCGACTGGATAGTTCCACTCAATAATCACTGCAGTCAGTAGCCTGACACTGCTATTTATAAACCTGGTGGAAAAAATATATTCATAAATCCATAGTATCAAGCTCGAACCTCAGTGTCAGTAATTATTCATTTTCTTCCTATATGACATTATTGTTATTATTATTATTCATTTTCTTCCTATATGACATTATTATTATTACTCATTTTGTTCCTATATGACATTATTGTTATTATTATTATCATTATTCATTTCCTTCCTATATGACATTATTATTATTACTCATTTTCTTCCTATATGACATTATTGTTATTATCATTATTCATTTCCTTCCTATATGACATTATTATTATTATTATTATTAATTTTCTTTCTATATGACATTATTATTATTATTATCATTATTCATTTCCTTCCTATATGACATTATTATTATTACTCATTTTCTTCCTATATGACATTATTATTATTATTATTATTATTATTATTATTCATTTTCTTTCTATATGACATTATTGTTATTATTATTATTATTATTCATTTTCTTTCTATATGACATTATTGTTATTATTATTATTATTATTCATTTTCTTCCTATATGACATTATTGTTATTATTATTATTATTATTCATTTTCTTCCTATATGACATTATTATTATTATTATTATTCATTTTCTTTCAATATGACATACTAATTATTCATCATCCTGATAACTTTTTTTTAGCTTTTCTTACTAATAAAAACTGATAAAAATGTCTATTTTCAGTGTCTTATAGAACAGCTGAAGTATGGATAACAAAAATTGACAAAACCAGATATTACTACCCAGAATGGCAAAAGCATGTTCTTAGAATTTAACCATCATCTTTTAATCGTCTTGAAGAAACTTTTCTGCCATCTATCAGCATGGCTGATGCTAACCTCCAGAAAAGTGACTTATTTTGCCTTTTTGGGTAAATGTTTTTTTTTTTACTGACATGAAGTGGAAAGATATGCATATGGAATCAATTGATAGGTCTGCTGCTAGGAAAGTTGGTTCACAGTGACATGCTAGACAATTATTCTCTCTAGAATCTATGTTAAATATTTATAAATTTCTCATTTAACCTTACTTTGAATATTGCTGTCACATCTGGACTGGTGCTTCTGCTATATACAAGTCATTGCCATTAAGCTGCGCACCAATAAACCATGATTTTGTTTAAGCCACAAATGTGCGATGGACCCCCCAAATTTTTTTTTATCAGCAATACATTTTTGGAAAATAAAAATCTTGTCATTAAATAGCCCATTGAGTTTGATATGCCGTAAAAGAAACCAAACCAAACCAAATGAATGCCTTGTTAGTAGTGCAGCTCGGTTTAACGTTTAGAAAATTCTAAATCAAAACTCAAATCATTGACACACAATAATTCACACTAATTCGACTGGATAGTTCCACTCAGTAGTCACTCAAATAATCCCTACAGTCACTAGCCTGACACTGCTATTTATACACTTGGTAGAAAACATATATGCATCAAGCTCAAACCTTAATGTCGGTAGTTACTCATTTTCTTCCTGTATGACATTATTATTATTACTCATGTTCTTCCTATATGTCGTTGTCGTCATCCTCCTCCTCCCTTCTTCTTCTTCATTTTTCTCCGATATGATACACTAATCGTTCATCATCCTGATATCTTTTTTAGCTTTTCTTACCATTAAAAACTGATAAAAATGTCATCAGTGGATCCCTATTTGAAACAAATTCAAACTTGATTGTGACACTTTAAAATCTGATTTTTTTCTGCATAATCTTTTATTTTAATAAATTCATTAAACTGAATTTTAATACCTTCAATATATTCACATATTCCCAGGTATTTATTATTGTTTAGGCTTTGGTATTTCACACTCATGATTGTGCAGTGGTTTGGATTAGAACTTCGAGGACATTTTGAGTGTGAAACATGCAACTTATTATATTATTTTTATTAATACATTACAATACAATGTATTGTAATGTTTTTATTCAAAATCTTAAAACTATAAAATAATTAATTTTATTTTTGTCTTGTTAAAATCTCATGTGTACGAGATTTCCGCTTATCTTCTGCTGTCATTGATGATGGATCTATTGACATGGCACTTTATAATTGGAATAATTTTAGGCCATAATCTTTCAAATTTATTCACATTGGTGCAGATTTTTATGTTAAATTAAGGGGTAATTTTAAATGTTTTTCAAAACTGCCAATATTCAACTCTTAGGACAATGAAGGAAGGTAAAGGGTCAAAAGTTACTTAGAGCAACAAGAAAGAGGGCATGGAGAATTTAACACTCACAGGACATATTGAAGGCAAGAGAAGTAGAGGGAAACAGCGAGTAACCTGCTTAAAGTGTTTAAAAGAATTGATAGCAGAACAAGGACAAAGAAGGAAGGTAAAGGGTTAAAAGTGACTTTGTAATGCACAAAACATGTCTTGCTGTCATTTTTACCAATAAGTGAAGAAAGCATTGAAATCTCAGAATGACAAAATCTGATATTATCCTCAATTAAAACAAAGAAAATTGATTGGCTACATCCTGCAATGACACTGACTATAAAAGATGATGTGTGGTTAGATAACAAAAGGTGACTATTATAAGAAAAATATATTATGTAACTGAGTTGTCGCCCTTGGTAAACTGCACTCTCTAAGATCACATCAAACCAACCAATCACTATCCCAAATTTTTTGGCACCAATTATAAAGAATGCTATTCTGCTTTTTTTACTCTTCCTCTTTTCTACCAATATCTGCCAGGCAGAGGGCGTCAAAATCGTTTCTGATTCTACCTGCACTTTGACATGAGAGCCATACTATATTAGTATGTAAACGAAACCATTCTACAAACACCAAGGACTTCAGTTAAGTGGATTTATATTGTTTCATTATAATATAGCCACAAACAGAACAATTTGTTTGCAACAAGAACTATTATATCAATAGTATTTGTATATGTGAATTTCAATAATATTCCTTTTAACTTTCAATTTGTGTTCAGTGTTCTTCTTGTACTGATATTATTTGCAGCTTAAATCGCCATACTATAGGTACTCTTGGGTTTGTAATTATTGTACCGCAACTTTCTAATTAAAAAAAAAATACCATTCCTCAAATTCTTATTTTGCCCATGACTTATTTTTTTGTTAGAAGTTAAATTTTTTATGAGAAAATTTAAGGAAAATAATCATTTTAAATTGTGAAACTTAAAAATTTTACTCATATTATAAATAATAATTCAAATCTAAAAATTCATTCCTTGAAAGAAATTAAAATAATATTTTTGTTACATAACATGTCATCTTGTTTTGTTATTTTGAAAAATATTTTAAAAGATATGGCTGACAAAAGAAAATTTAGAGTAGTTGACAAGCATGTAACTTCAGTTTCATGCCTTTCTGTAATCAGTTAGTGAACAACAACTGTTTGAAAAAGGAAAAAAGCAATGTTTAAATATTCATACCTGCAATTAATGGTGTGTCAAAAAGATGGTTATTTCTTTGACGCTGTAATTACTTTTGACTCCCTTGGAAATGTTTACTTACAAAACTAAAAACGTGAACCAAATACAATGCAATATTTATTATTTTGCGATGAGGATTCCCCTGATTTCTTAGGGTTGTAGGGGCACCACACATAGTGCAGCTACAGCAGAAGTGATGTTTCTTAGGTAGAATATCCTGACAGATCCCAAACTTCTGGCTGGTTTGATTTCAGAGTTTACTTTCACCTAGACTGGTTGCCACCCAAGGCTATGGAATCTAGTCTATCCTGCAATTTACAATTTAGCTGGAGGAGTGAGAAGAGGAGGATTCATACTTTTTCTTAAGGGTATTAACATGTAAGTGAATGTAATGGATCCGACTTGAATTTAAACTTGGCTCTCAGATTTCTCAATCCAAGCCGCCATCCACTTCTCTACTGAGCCTCCTTCTTTTTATAAAGAAATAAATTTGAAAAGAAATCTTTTTTATTCAAAACTCTATAAAAAAAATTATGAAATTATCAAAATAAGTAAGAGATGCCCTCTATTTTTCTGAATTTATATGCTGAGAGCAAATGAAGGAATTACCTCAAGGACACATGGCCCAGTGGATAAAGGCGTTAGTTAGATCCAGTGACAGACCCAAAGAGAATAGAGAACTTTCAGAGGTAAATTAACAGGAGATAACTGACATCCATCAAACGTGGAACTAGAACAGTCTACCCCAGTGAGCGAAATAAAGTGTTCAGTTCGACATTCCAACCACCTGAAGAAGGGCAGAGTGTACAACGGCCAAAACGTTGCCATAAATATGACGACAAAGATGAGGACAATAGTCCGAATAATGTAAATAGTGTACATAATACCTCATCTCAGAAATATAGACAGATACTGAAAGGCCGATACGTGGTAATAAATATGGCGACAAAGATGAGGACAATAGTCCCAATAATGTAAATAGTGTACATAATACCTCATCTCAGAAATATAGACAGATACTGAAAGGCCGATACGTGGTAATAAATATGGCGACAAAGATGAGGACAATAGTCCGAATAATGTAAATAGTGTACATAATACCATCTCAGAAATATAGACAGATACTGAAAGGCCGATCACGGAACAAAGATGAGGACAATAGTCCTAATAATGTAAAGAGTGTACATAATACCTCATCTCAGAAATATAGACAGATACTGAAAGGCCGATCGTGGTAATAAATATGACGACAAAGATGAGGACAATAGTCCGAATAATGTAAAGAGTGTACATAATACCACCATCTCAGAAATATAGACAGATACTGAAAGGCCCGATGGGGTAATAAATATGGCGATAAAGATGAGGACAATAGTCCAATAATGTAAATAGTGTACATAATACCTCATCTCAGAAATATAGACAGATACTGAAAGGCCGATACGTGGTAATAAATATGGCGACAAAGATGAGGACAATAGTCCTAATAATGTAAATAGTGTACATAATACCTCATCTCAGAAATATAGACAGATACTGAAAGGCGATGGGTGGTAATAAATATGGCGACAAAGATGAGGACAACAGTCCGAATAATGTAAATAGTGTACATAATACCTCATCTCAGAAATATAGACAGATACTGAAAGGCCGAAAATAAATATGGCGACAAAAGATGGTATTTATCAATTCACCCACAGGAATTGAATGTGGCACAAGGCCTTTTTAATGTGGGTATGTCCGAGCCCGTAGGCCCAGCCAAAAATAAAACCCATCTAAACCCGACCAAGCGGGTTGTTCCGTCAACCTCCCCCGAAAAACCCCACCCTTTCAAGGAGCTTAGTTCAGGTTCCTCTCTGCAAGCAGAGAGTCCGACAGACACCAGGCTCGGCAGCTCACAAAGCACAGATACTACACTTTGATCCTAAAATTCTTTTTTTTGACAAAGATGAGGACAACAGTCCGAATAATGTCATAATACCTCATCTCAGAAATATAGACAGATACTGAAAGGCCGATACGTGGTAATAAATATGGCGACAAAGATGAGGACAATAGTCCGAATAATGTAAATAGTGTACATAATACCTCATCTCAGAAATATAGACAGATACTGAAAGGCCGATACGTGGTAATAAATATGGCGACAAAGATGAGGACAATAGTCCGAATAATGTAAATAGTGTACATAATACCTCATCTCAGAAATATAGACAGATACTGAAAGGCCGATACGTGGTAATAAATATGGCGACAAAGATGAGGACAATAGTCCAATAATGTAAATAGTGTACATAATACCTCATCTCAGAAATATAGACAGATACTGAAAGGCCCGATACGTGTAATAAATATGACGACAAAGATGAGGACAACAGTCCGAATAATGTAAAGAGTGTACATAATACCTCATCTCAGAAATATAGACAGATACTGAAAGGCCGATACGTGGTAATAAATATGACTCAGGACAATAATAATGTAAAAGAGTGTACATAATACCTCATCTCAGAAATATAGACAGATACTGAAAGGCCGATACGTGGTAATAAATATGACGACAAAGATGAGGACAATAGTCCGAATAATGTAAAGAGTGTACATAATACCTCATCTCAGAAATATAGACAGATACTGAAAGGCCGATACGTGGTAATAAATATGACGACAAAGATGAGGACAATAGTCCGAATAATGTAAAGAGTGTACATAATACCTCATCTCAGAAATATAGACAGATACTGAAAGGCCGATACGTGGTAATAAATATGACGACAAAGATGAGGACAACAGTCCGAATAATGTAAAGAGTGTACATAATACCTCATCTCAGAAATATAGACAGATACTGAAAGGCCGATACGTGGTAATAAATATGGCGATGATGAGGACAATAGTCCTAATAATGTAAAGAGTGTACATAATACCTCATCTCAGAAATATAGACAGATACTGAAAGGCCGATACGAATAAATATGACGACAAAGATGAGGACAATAGTCCGAATAATGTAAAGAGTGTACATAATACCTCATCTCAGAAATATAGACAGATACTGAAAGGCTGATACGTGGTAATAAATATGGCGACAAAGATGAGGACAATAGTCCGAATAATGTAAAGAGTGTACATAATACCTCATCTCAGAAATATAGACAGATACTGAAAGGCCGATACGTGGTAATAAATATGGCGACAAAGATGAGGACAATAGTCCGAATAATGTAAAGAGTGTACATAATACCTCATCTCAGAAATATAGACAGATACTGAAAGGCCGATACGTGGTAATAAATATGACGACAAAGATGAGGACAATAGTCCGAATAATGTAAAGAGTGTACATAATACCTCATCTCAGAAATATAGACAGATACTGAAAGGCCGATACGTGGTAATAAATATGGCAACAAAGATGAGGACAACAGTCCGAATAATGTAAAGAGTGTACATAATACCTCATCTCAGAAATATAGACAGATACTGAAAGGCCGATACGTGGTAATAAATATGACGACAAAGATGAGGACAATAGTCCGAATAATGTAAAGAGTGTACATAATACCTCATCTCAGAAATATAGACAGATACTGAAAGGCCGATACGTGGTAATAAATATGGCGACAAAGATGAGGACAATAGTCCGAATAATGTAAATAGTGTACAAATACCTCATCTCAGAAATATAGACAGATGTGAAAGGCCGATACGTGGTAATAAATATGACGACAAAAAGATGAGGACAATAGTCCGAATAATGTAAATAGTGTACATAATACCTCATCTCAGAAATATAGACAGATACTGAAAGGCCGATACGTGGTAATAAATATGACGACAAAGATGAGGACAATAGTCCGAATAATGTAAAGAGTGTACATAATACCTTATCTCAGAAATATAGACAGATACCGAAAGGCCGATACGTGGTAATAAATATGGCGACAAAGATGAGGACAATAGTCCAAATAATGTAAATAATGTGCATTTTTTTCAATCTATTTTTATAATTACAATTGTCATTATGCATTTATTTAAATTTTCTTGTTCAGACATTTTTATAAACTTATGAATAAAAAAATTCTTTTCAAAATTATTTCTTTATAAAATGGTAAATAATAAATATTTTGTTATAGTTTGTTCACATTTTATAAATATAAAATTATTCTTGTAAATAAGAAATCTAATAAATAGTGTTTAACATCTTTGTTATCAGGTCTCATAAGTAAAGAATACTTTCATGGTAATTGTTCTGATGAACTTTCTGTTGTAGTACCTAGACTTTATGAATATAAGTGCAGAACTAGATTGGCAGCAAGTTCTCATCATTTTTTACA
Source organism: Acanthosepion pharaonis (assembly GCA_903632075.3). Taxonomy (NCBI): domain Eukaryota; kingdom Metazoa; phylum Mollusca; class Cephalopoda; order Sepiida; family Sepiidae; genus Acanthosepion; species Acanthosepion pharaonis. The sequence continues at coordinate 1,537,242 of CAHIKZ030003464.1, read as the reverse complement.
GTTGAATTGGCTAGATATAACCGTAAGTTCTATGCTAACAGTTCCTTCTCTTGCACTTCTTGCTTGTGGAATACTCTTCCGGATTCATGTTTTCCAGCCAACTTTGGTCTTCAAAAATTTAAATACAATGTCAAATGTTATCTATCTTCTTGATTCCTCTTTTATTCTAATAATATCAATGAGTAATCTTCTATGTGCTGTGTCCCTTCTAGACATTGGCAATCATGGCTCTCCACAATTTCCCATCCCTTGTTTTTGTTATTTCTCTTAAACCTTGATCCACCATCAATTTACACAAGCTCATTCCTCTTGTTCTATGTGTCATGTTCCTTCCGGATGTAGGTGATCATGGCTCTCCACAATTTCCCGTCCTTTGTAGCTCTTAATAAATTTTGCTTTTTTGTTATCTTTCCTAAACCTTGTTCCTCCATCCATTTACACAAGCTCATTCCTCTTCTTCTATGTGCCATGTCCCTACAGGACATGTATAATCATGGCTCTCCACAATTTCCCGCCCCTTGTAGCTCTTAATAAATTTTGTTTTTGTTATTTCTACTAAACCTTGTTCTTCCATCCATTTACACAAGCTCATTCCTCCTCTTCTATGTGCCGTGTCCGTTCAGGATGTAAGCGATCATGGCCCTCCACAATTTCCTGTCCTTTGTTGCTCTTAATAAATTTTATCTTTTTATTGTTTCTCCTAAATCTTGTTCCACCATCTATTTACTCAAATTCACTTGATAGGTTGTATGTTGTTTTCCTCTGTTATGCTTAGAACAAGAAAATTTGAATAAACATAAGATTTCCCGAACATCATATTTTCTTCTTAGATTAATTTTCAATTTTTATAAATTTATGTATAAAAAAAAATTTCTTTTCAAAATTATTTCTTTATAAAATGGTAAATAATAAATATTTTATTATAGTTATGATTATAATCTTGTAAATATAAAATTATTCTTGTAAGTAAGCAATCTAATAAATAGTGTTTAACATCTTTGTCAATTCTCAAAAACAAAGAAAATGTATAAATCCACTTTCATATTTTGATTTTTATTAAAATTCTAATCATTGCTTTTTAAAACAAACATTGCTGATAGAGTCGAAAGTGTATACAGTTATCGTGGGTGTCAAGGTTATAATTGTTCTTTTGACACATTTTTTTTCAGACATCAGGATAAACATTGCCAAAAAGAATAACAAGTGAAGGACTTTAGAAACATCCTTTTAATGTTTATATTTATTCATGGTAAACATTTTGATATCAAAAAAATTGTTTTTAAACTCTCATTAAAGAATTTGCTGTATGTTCACATACCATTCCTTCATTTGAATAAACTGAAATTATGATTGAACCTACCTACACCCTTGTGCAAATTAGTTGAAACAACCACTTTAGTTTTCTTTCTTTCACCATATGGTCAGTTTTGTCTCTAGTGACAGGGTTTAATTCATTTCTATTTTTTCTCAGATTAGGTCATTTGCTGTGGTGTGCAATAATATGAATCTATTTTCAGGGTGTATGATGAAATTTGAGAAATATTGCATTATCCATGATTGCATCAGATTTTATCACACCTAGATACTATTGTTTTGACTGTCGATTAGTTGTCCTACAGCCATTTTTTGTGATGGACGTTACTCCAAGGAAGTGTATGAAAATTGTAATGCTGTACAAACACACTGGCCAGCCTAACCAGTGAGCAAATCAAAGTACTAGAGACTGATCCGGAAATTCTGATTTAAATCCTATCGAGAATCTGTGGTCAATCTGCAAGAAACGACTTCATGGAATGGATATATGAAGTACTAACATGTACACTGGGGCACGTTTCATTGGAAAAAATATGAAAAAAAAAGTAAATAATAATGGAAGTATTTATTTTGTTTCAATTTGCACTCTTCAATTTTTTTTTTTCCCTAATTCCAAACTAATTTTTTTTTTTTAATCAAGAGCAGAAATACATTTTAGATTCATTTCTAAGGGAAGCTGATTATGGTGAAATAAAGTACCAATTTTACTTGCAGTAGTTGGAGATAATCTATCTTAGGAGGTTGTGACTATATTTAATGATAAATTTTATTAGTGCTATGATTAAATGAAATTTTATACTGTTGTTGCTGATAAATCTCATGCCATGAAGATGTTGAGCTCATGAGAGCTACTTTATCACACCAGCTCACATGGACTTGGCAGAGCAGCAGAACATCATTTAATGCCAGATTAATCTGCTGGATGACCAGGTGACTGATCTCCATCCAGTGGCTGCTTGGTTTACTGCAAGGTCATCTCCAGTTGGTGGGGGTCAAACTAGTATCTGACTAGTGGGGTGGTTGTTGTAAGATTTCTCAGTGAACATGATGTTGAGGAAGATGTCCAGTCCTCTGGGGGAGATCCTCATTGGACACAAGATCGGATAAGTGCATCACTTCAATGGTCCTGATAGCACGGGATTTGAAACCTGCACTCTCATTTTGGTTGTTATAATCACAATATTTTGGTTGTTTGTAAAAGTTACTTTTGTCAGAGTTCAGCAGGGAATAAAATTGCTGACATAGGCACGCATGGGCTTCTCATATTTCCATCCATGTCTTCTTCTTGCATGCTTCATTTCTGATCAATTCTCTATCCTTGTTTACAATAAATATTATCAGATCTTTGACAAAAACTGTCTTTGTCTTGTTGTCCGCACGTCAAGAGTGCTCCTCTTGACCGAGAGGAATCTGGGTCATATAGATCTCTCAGTCCTAGACCTGCACTAACAATTGGCTAATACCTGCATAGTATTGTTCATATGCAAATTGTCAACTACTGTAAGTAGAATGTCCTCTCTCAACAGCCAATTGTGGAAGGGGACGTAACTCCTGGTGCTTACTGCCCCACATGCAACCAACTCTGTGTCTTTTGTCGGGTTGACCTGATTCTGTGTGACAAAAACACTGTTTCTTTCTCCCTTGTATTTAGGTTTCTGGATGTGAGCTTGAATCGTGCCAGAGATTTATTTTTCAATTCTGGTACCTGTGCTGATTTCTAGAAATTTCTAGAAACTAGAGAATAACAATCTGAACATCACAACCCAACAGAAGCCAACAGAAATAGCATTAAAAGAAAATAAATTTAGAAAAAGTAACTAGTCGGAAGAAATTGTCAGAAAAACTTTGTCAACATCAAATAGACAAACAGAGAGCGCAGTAACTGTGAAACCAATTTTCATTGGCTGAATCCCAGAAAGAATTAAACCCAGCGCAAAGTCTGTCCAAACTTCAGAGATTCAACCAAGAGAGGCCAGGAAGCTGACTAGAAGGTAACCATTTCTGGTTGGATCTTATTGGCTGAATTCCAGAAAGAATAAAACCAACATAAGCTCTGTCCAAACTTCACAGACTCAACCAAGAAAGGCTAGGAAGCTGACCCAGAGTTGATTGCTCCTGGTTGGGTTGTCTGGGAGAGAGAGTTTGATATTTCTATAGGCCTGAATCCCCCAATGACACCAGAAATAAACATCACTGACAAAGCTATCTGGTGCAATGTAAGGCTGTTTGATTATATATATATATATATGAAAATTTCTCCGATTTAATCGGTAGAGAAGACAATATTTATGAATAAAAATGACAATAGGAAGACTGGTAATTGCTGACGCGTTTCGTCTAATGTGGACTTTATCAAAGCAAAATACGAAATTTCATATTTTGCTTTGATAAAGTCCACATTGATGAAACGCGTCAGCAATTACCAGTTTTCCTATTGTCATTTTAAATTATATATATATATATATATATATATATATATATATATATATATATATGTATGTATATGTATGTATATGTATGTATGTCAGAGTTTTTGTGATGACAAATTATTATTATTATTATTGTAGGTGTTGCTATTTGGATCAGCTTGTTCATGTTGGTTGTTAAACTCAATGTTTCGACTGTTATACTCAAGACTTCTTCAGGCATATGCTTTACTTAATAACCGTCTTGAAAGAAGACGGAAGAGTACAATGACTGAAACGCGAGTACAGCAATAAAGCTGAGTATACTGGCCTGAATAGAAAGGCATTTAATAATGAAATCTTCATCTCAATAATTCCAACAAACTTGAGAGCGGTGTAGAAAATGTTGGCCAGATATTAAATCAAATGTGATGTGTGGATAGCATAGCAGTTAATGACTTGGAATGTGGAATTGGGGAGCCAATTTTATTGCCATCACTTTTGCACACTCTTGGGAAAGGTATATTATCCAACTCCCTGCCCACTAAGTTAAATAGCAGAGTAGACTGGGCTCTCATGCCTTGATTGGCAGTAGAGCGAGTAACTTCACCCTGTAAAAGTCTAGTTGCTACAGAAACTGCAACAGCAATGGATAGAGTGAGGCAGGTGTGGCTCTATGCTCCACAGGAGAGAGTTTATGTCAGAGACAGAAATCTTATCTTTACACATTATATACGACAATTAGTGCAAAAGAATTTGAATGTTTCTGGTAAGTTATGTCAACACTGATGCTAGGTAAGAAGTTATGTGCTGGGGTAAGGTAAAAGGAAGATGTCAAATGAGATTTCATTTAAGCATTGTGTTGATAAGATTTGTTGTAAACTAGTCAGAACCTAAGAAATACGAGAATCGCTCTGAAAATAATGCCTTCCCAGTCCCCCACTCCACCTCAGTTTTTCCAGAAATTTGTATTTTATTAAATCAATTTAAAATGTTAATTGAAAATATTTTTACTTATACTATGACCATAATGAGGAGAAAAAAAACACACACATGCAAAACTGAAATTAATATATATATATATATATATATATATATATATATATATATATATATATATATATAAAAATTTTATGTTTATACATTCTTTTTATAGATACAAATATTTAAGTAAATGCTCTGTTTATATTAAACAACATTTACCGGCCTGAATGTCCGAGAAATTTTCATAGAAAATATGCGTCCTCTGACAGGAATCGAATCTGTATTCTATACGGAACAGTCATACAGCCTGACGTGCTTTTACAGATTGAGGCCAATAAATGTTGTTTAATATTGTTTATTATAAACAGAGCATTTACTTAAATATTTGTATCTATAAAAAGAATGTATAAACATAAAAATATCTTAAAAATAATTGTCGGACTTTCTCCATTTCATAATGTATGACGTCATTTGTTTACATTTGGATACACATCAAGCAGATATGAATGTGCAAGAGAAAATCATGGAAAATTGTAGTTTAAAAACAGTAAAATCAACCTTGCTAACCGAAATGCTCTTCTGTGCTGAAATCGGTAAAAGCACGTCAGACTATATGATGGTTCCGTATAGGATACAGGTTTGATTCCTGTCAGATGACATATATTTTCTATGACAATTTCATGGACATTCAGGCTGGGAAATATCGTTAATACTGTTTATTATAAACAGAGCATTTACTTAAATATTTGTATCTATAAAAAGAATGTATAAACATAAAAAATGTCTTAAAATAATTGTCGGACTTTTGTCCATTTCTTTGATATATATATATATATATATATATATATATATATATATATATATATATATATTAGTTAAACTTAGAGAGCCAGACGAACCTACCAAGGTTTCACCTAAGCAGATCGTCAGGGATATATATAAGGGAATAAAAAATAAAACAAAACCAAAATAAAAAAACAACACATTTTGATAAAGACATTAGCACGATGGTCAATGTCCACCCTTCCCCTTTGGGGACAGTGGGCATTTAGGTTTATAAGTAAAACCCCGTGATTAATACCAGATTTTTTATCCGTCTATATTTCTGAGATGTGGTATTATGTACATTATTTACATTATTCGAACTATTGTCCTCGTCTTTGTTGCCATATTTATTACAACATTTCAGCCGTTGTATGCTCTGGCCTTCTTCAGGTGATTGGAATGTCAAACTGAACCTTTTATTTCTTAAAGGACACATGGCACAGTGGATAAAGGCATTAGTTAGATCCAGTGACAGGACCAAAAGTGTGTGAATTCAATACCCAGTTAAGGCAGTGGAGAACTTTCAGAGGGTAATTAACAGGAGATAACTGACAACTATTAAAACATGGCCCGTGGAACTAGAACAGTCTACCCCAATGAGTGAAGTAAAGGGTTCAGTTTGACATTCCAACGACCTGAAGAAGGCTGTAGTGTACAACAATGAAAACGTTTTAATAAATATGGCGACAAAGATGAGGTCAATAGTTTAAATAATGTAAATAATGCAGATGTTTTTATTTATTTTTTTTTTAATTAATACAGATTTTTACAATGGGCATTTATGAAAATATGTAATCAAAATTGTCATAGTTGAATCTGGGTAGGGATTTCAGATATTTAAGTTTTTCGTTAGAATTTTTGAGATGAGGAATTATTATAATCCACTGATTTATTTGGACGACTGTCCTTATTATAGTTGTTTTAGATGCAGTTTTTTTTTTAGTTATTGCATCATCTAGCTGCCTTCTGCCATATTTGGTAACATCCTTGATATTTTAAATTCCTTATTCAAGTAGTGAGTAGATTGTTCACATTTCTCTGTCCATTGCCCGGGAGATAACACATCTTAGTTAATTTGCCAGTGGTAATACCATTTCAGCTCATTCCACAGAACCATAAGATATCGATTTCACTTCCTGACCCAGAGATTGAACTCTGGACATCCAGTTAAATATTTAACCCACATGATGATAAAACAATGGGGGCGGGGATTTAAAACTGTAATTCGAGTATAATTTCAGTTCCTTTATAAGACATTTGTTACACCCCAGACTTATGGAACCAACCACTTGTCTAGATTATTAATTCTAATTAGAAAAGATTTTATTTTCATTTATTACGCTAAAAATGTTTTACTCTTGCCGTTTAAAACATCAGTTGTGGGAAAAATTATATATAAATGTTCTTTTTATATATAAGGAACTATTTTGGGGAATAATTCATGACAATGTGCACATGTGTGGTTGCCACAATGTACGCAAAGTCGGATGAAGTCTTTGAAGTCGAAACGTGTCACAAAAAAACTTTCTTCCCCACTTTGTTATACTTCTTTCCCCTAAGATTAATTATATAGAAAGAAGTGGATTGGATTATGAAAAGGAAGAGTACCCTTAATTTAAAACTGAAGATTCTTACTCATGGCATTAGCTATAAAAAGAAACAAATTGTGCATAAAAGATAAAAGAGAGAAAGACAGAAATAAAATAGAAAGAAAGAAAGAGGAAGTAAAGAAAGGAAGAAAGAGAAAAAGAAAGAGAAAAGAATAAAGAGAGAAAAAAAGAGAGAAAAAGAGAAAAAAAAAAAAAAGAGAAAAAGAGAAAAAAGAGTAAAAAGAGAAAAAGAGAAAAAAGAGAGAGAGAAAGAAAAGAAAAGAAAAAAAGAGAAAAGAGAAAGAAAAGAAAGAAAAAGAGAGAAAGAAAAAAAAAGAAAGAAAAGAGAAAGAGAGAAAGAAAAAAGAAAGAAAAAGAGAGAAGAAAAGAAAAGAAAAGAGAAAAGAGAAGAAAAGAAGAAAAAGAGAAAAAAGAGAGAGAAGAAAAGAGAGAGAGAAAGAAGAGAGAGAAGAAAAGAGAGAGAAGAAAAGAGAGAGAAGAAAAGAGAGAGAAGAAAAGAGAGAGAAGAAAAAAGAGAGAAGAAAAAAGAGAGAAGAAAAAAGAGAGAAGAAAAAAGAGAGAAGAAAAAAGAGAGAAGAAAAAAGAGAGAAGAAAAAAGAGAGAAGAAAAAAGAGAGAAGAAAAAAGAGAGAAGAAAAAAGAGAGAAAAGAGAGAAGAAAAAGAGAGAGAAAAGAGAGAAGAAAAAGAGAGAGAAAAGAGAGGAGAAAAGAGAGAGAAAAGAGAGAAGAAAAAGAGAGAGAAAAGAGAGAGAAAAGAGAGAAAAAGAGAGGAAAAGAGAGAGAAAAGAGAGAAAGAAAAGAGAGAAAAAAAAGAGAGAGAAAAAGAAAAAAGAGAGAAAAAGAAACTCACTTTGACCAAAGATTTATGATGCATGACGATTTAAAAAAAAAAAAAAAAAGAGAAAAAAAAACGAGAAGTAAATAAAACATTTTTTCCAGAACAACAGATGAAAATATGAATAATTTTCTTTTCAAGACTCTTTAATCAGTTATTTAGATCGAAACACACATTGGTTCAAATTTGGAAATGGGGTGGGGGAGAAACAAATAATGATAGATAATTTGTTTTTTGGGTTTTTTTGTGAGTCTCTCTGTGTGTGTGTGTGTGCGTGTGGTGAAAGGGGAAATGATATTAAAAAAATAAAAACAAAAAACTACATTTTTTTTAATATTAATAATTGTTGTTGCTATGTCAATTTAGTTTTATATTCATTTATTTATATGTGTGTGTGTGTGTGTGTGTGTGGTGCAGGTTGTGGTGATGTGGTGTTTTATATATAAGGGAATCAATAAGTCCATAGCCTGGTATAAAGTCAGTAATTTGATTTTGATCCAAAATTTTCGCTGTATAATGTCTGATACGTAACGACTAATATTTCTGACTGAATTAAGTGCATTAACAAAGTAACATGTTGAAAAAATAAATATTTATTGTGTAGAATAATAGTCTATTTTATTTTACTAGGCTGTGAACTGATTGATGTACCTAAATGCACACACACACACATGCGTATGAGTCGTATTTAGGCAGCAGTTTGTATATATGTAGGTACATCAATAAGTCTGTAGACCAATAATGACAAAAGCAATTTATTTCACACAATAAAAATTTAATTTCTAACATAATCTCATTCTTCCTCCACACACGTGACTTATCATTTCATGAATAATAACATATCAAATATTGTTCAATGAAAATTATAGATCAAAATTTAGCCAATAAAAATACTAGGCTACAGACTTATTGATTCACCTTTATTATTGTATGTGTGTGTGTGGGGGGGGGTTCACATTTCGATTTTTATTATGATGACTGCATTTTTAATAATTAAAAAGTCAACATTCAGTGACACAGCGTGTTTATCTTTTAATTTGTCTCTTGATCGTTTGTTATATATATATATATATATATATATATATATATATATATATATAGATTTGTGTAGTCTGTCTCCTCAACAGTGTTACGAGAGAAAAGGGATTCTTGTTTTCATTGTCAGTAAATCCTAAAAAGATAATTTTTTTTTTTTTTACCATTCTTCATATTTAAATGTTTGTTTTTTTTTTTTTTCCTTTTCTACAGAAAAAGAAAAAAAAAGACATTTTTTTTTTTTTTCTTTTGAATGTTTAAAACACATTCCTAAAGTTTTGTTTATCCATTACAAAAATCTAGAAATAGATTTGGTGTATGCAACCAAGAAAGTTCGATGCTTTCACATCAACGATAGGAATTCAGATTCAAAATAAAAGGAAAAAAAACAGACGATGGGAAAAATCAAAAGGCAGAAGCAAAGAAATTGAAAAAAAATAAAAAATAAAAAAAAAAGAAGAAATATTCAGAAGGATGCGATACACGGATGAAGAGAGATAAGTCTGTTTTTGAAAAATCAACCGTCTTTTAGTCTTTTTCATTCTCTCCTCGACATGGAAACAGGATGTCAAAAAAAAAAAAAAAAAAAGAAAAAGTTTTATTGACCTGTTCATTCATTTTTTTTTTTTTTATTATTTTTAAAAAAAAAAAAAAAGAAAGAAAAAATTTTTTTTTCAATATATATATATTTTTCTCTTTCGAAATCATATCTATAGAATGGGATGTCAAGGACTGGAATTAGGGAATGAGTGGCAGGAACGAAAAAAAAAAAAGAAGGTATCTTTCATTCGATCATTCAGTCATCTTTCATTTAATTAATTTTTTTTGTTTCTTCATTGATTTTTTTTTTTTTTTTTTTTTTTTTAAATTTAGTTTTTTTTTTTATTTTTATTTTTTCAGAATGAGCATCAAGGAGTGAATAATATATATTCAGCCATTCACTTTTTCTTTTTCCCATTTTTTTTTTTCCTTCCTTGAAGGAAAATATAGTTTACCTTCAAAATCTTGTCTATATATTAATTTTTTTTTTTTCTTCTGTCATTCAGTTATCAATATAGTTTTTGTTTTTGTTTTTCAGTTTTTCTGATTAATTAACTTTCTGCCGCCAAGGATAGATACGCTTCAGATCCATGATACGCACCCAGATAGTCGTATAACACATAACATAGAGTAAAAGCAGAAGCATGAATGTAAACATGATGGTGCGACTCCGACAGGCCTTCAGGTTGCCAACCAGACCTCCATTGTGGGAATACTGCACGAGAACGCCTCCAAGGAGAGCAGCCACGACAAAGACAGCAACAAATGTAAGACCATCGGCTTCAACCTGACATAAGCAAAAAGAAAAGAAAAAGTTTTACATAAAATATAGATGCAATTCTATATAGAATGGATAACATAATATTTAAAAGAAAATAATGGATTTTTATTTACTAACCCAACAGATTTTATTACTTAAACCTTATCTTTTAGTGGATACTCACATTTAGGTAGACACTCCACTTATTTCTTAAAAAGTATAAGTATTTATTTTTATCTACCAGCCTGAATATTTGAGAAATCTTATTAGACAAAAAATATGCACTCTCTGGCAGGATTTGAACGTGTGTTCCCATAGAGGAAATCATCATTAAATCTGATATGCTTTAGATCTCTCAGCTACAGAGTGTGTCGATGAACAAGCAAAGTTAAAAAGTGCCTTTAAACATAGATTTGTCTCTGATTCTCAAAATAGACATATCTGCTCAGTTTCATATCCCAATGAAAACAAAGCAATTTCTAAAGAAAGGGATGGATTCTTTTATTTATTAACCTGACAGATTTTATTAAATGCTATTTTTTAGTATTTGGATAGCCACTCCATTTATTTATTAAAAAGTACATTTATTTATTTTCTTCTAATGACCTGAATATTCAATTAATTTTATTAGAGAGAAATATGGGCTTTCCAGGAGGCTTTGAACCTGCATCCCGCTAGGGGAAACTCTCAGCCACACAGAGCATTGATGGTCAAGTGAAGTTGAATAGTGATGGAATTCTGTATTAAGAGATAGGATTGTATAGAAATCTATAGGAGAATTAATTAATAATGATTATTAATAAATACTAAACAAAATGATAAAAAACAAATAAAAATTCAAATGCACATGAAATAGGGTTAACTAAACAATGGAAATCTAACAACACAAAATTAAAATACCAAAATTTCTTTTTTTTTTTCCATATCTCATTCTCTGATGAAGCTTTAATAAAAGTGAAACATGTCATATTGATAAACATTTTCTATTCTATTTGTTCTTTATCCTATCATTCTGTTGGATTCCAATCTATAAGAATAAGAATAATATTAATAAGAAGAATAAGAACAAGAAGAATAAGAATAAGAAGAATAAGAATAAGAATAAGAAGGAGAATAATAAGAATAAAAAGAATAAGAATAAAAAGAATAAGAATAAAAAATAAGAAAGAATAAGAATAAGAAGAATAAGAATAAAATAATAATAAGAATAAAAAGAAGAAGAATAAAAAGAATAATAATAAAAGAAGAATAAGAAGAAAATAATAAGAATAAAAGAAGAAGAATAAGAAAAAAGAATAAGAAGAAAAGAATAAGAATAAAAAGAATAAGAAAAAAAGAATAAGAATAAAAAGAATAAGAATAAAAAGAATAAGAATAAAAAGAATAAGAATAAGAATGAGAAGAAGAAGAATAATAATAAGAAGAATAATAAGAAGAAGAATAATAAGAAGAAGAATAATAAGAAGAAGAATAATAAGAAGAAGAATAATAAGAAGAAGAATAATAAGAAGAAGAATAAGAAGAAGAATAATAAGAAGAATAATAAGAAGAAGAATAATAAGAAGAATAAGAAGAAGAAGAATAAGAAGAAAAGAATAAGAATAAAAAGAATAAGAATAAAAAGAATAAGAATAAAAAGAATAAGAATAAAAAGAATAAGAAGAATAAGAATAAAAAGAATGAAAGAATAAGAAGAATAAGAAGAAGAAGAATAATAAGAATAATAATAATAAGAAGAAGAATAATAATGAGAAGAATAAGAATGAGAAGAATAATAATGAGAAGAATAATAATGAAGAAGAATAAGAATAAGAAGAATAATAATGAGAAGAATAATAAGAAGAATGAGAAAGAATGAGAATAAGAAGAATAAGAATAAGAATAAGAATAAGAATAAGAATAAGAAGAAGAATAATAAGAATAAAAAGAATAAGAATAATGAGAAGAATAAGAATAAGAAGAATAAGAAGAATAAGAATAAGAAGAATAGAATAAGAATAAGAATAAGAAGAAGAAGAAGAAGAATAAGAAGAATAAGAATAAGAAGAATAAGAAGAATAAGAATAAGAAGAATAAGAATAAGAAGAATAAGAATAAGAAGAATAAGAATAAGAAGAATAAGAATAAGAAGAATAAGAATAATAGAATAAGAATAAGAAGAAGAAGAATAATAGAATAAGAATAAGAAGAAGAAGAAGAATAAGAAGAAGAAGAATAATAATAATAATAAGAAGAAGAAGAATAATAAGAAGAATAAGAATAAGAAGAATAAGAAGAATAAGAATAATAGAATAAGAATAAGAAGAAGAATAAGAAGAAGAATAATAAGAATAAGAAGAATAAGAATAATAGAATAAGAATAAGAAGAAGAATAAGAAGAAGAATAATAAGAAGAAGAATAAGAAGAATAAGAATAAGAATAATAATAAGAATAATAAGAATAAGAATAAGAATAAGAAGAATAAGAAGAATAAGAATAATAAGAATAAGAAGAATAAGAATAAGAAGAATAAGAATAATAGAATAAGAATAAGAAGAAGAATAAGAATAAGAAGAATAAGAAGAGTAAGAAGAATCAGAAGAATAAGAAGAATAAGAATAGGAATAAGAAGAATAAGAAGAAGAATAAGAAGCAGAAGGAGCTTGTGAGTTGTCCCCATGCAGCTTCAATGTTTTCGGTAAAAAATCCTTAGTCTTTTTTTTCTCCATATCTCATTCTTTGATGAAGATTTAATAAAAATGAAACACATTAGATTGATAAATATTTCCTATTTGTTCTTTGTTCTATCATTCTGACAAATTCCATTCCATAAATTGATCCTAACTCAATAAGTACCCAGCAGACAGATTTCTTCATATCCCCAATATTCGTAAAATCTATGCTTAACGAAGGTAAGATCCAAATATTTGCAGATGGTGCAATCTAGCATTATGCATTCTTTTCAGGCATTTACAAATATTCAACCAAAAATTAAACTGCTAGACCCAGTTTTTTAATACCCACTTAAATTACATCATCATCTTTTTCTCCATATCTCAGTCTCTGATGAAGCTTTAATTAAAGTATAACATGTTAGATTGATAAACGTTTCATATTTGTTCTTTAAGTGTTTTAACAGCGGTCAGAAAGAGCAGCAGTGAAATCTCAAGCCAAAGAAGCCTTCTAAAAGCTAAGCAGAGTACTGAGAATTATGAAAATTTCACTAGAAACAAGCAAAAATGTAATAAACTGCTATGTAATGTCTGTCCTCTTGAGAGACGGTTATCTGATGATAATGTGTATTTGTAACTCTAATGCCCAAAAAGACTAACTAGAATTTTTACAAACTTACATATTCATTATCTACGGTTATAATGAATGTGATACATGACTGACTAATGAAAATTAAACAACACAAAAGTGAAAATACCAGAATTTCTGTCTTTTTCTTCATATCACATTCCCTGATGAAGATTTAATAAAAGTGAAAATATGTTAGATAAATGTTTTCTATTCTATTTGTTCTTTATTCTATCATTTTGTTGGATTCCAATCAATATTTGATCCCAACTCAAAATGATAATAATAAGCTTGTGGGTTTTCCCCTACACAGCTTCACTCTTTTCAATAAAAAAGTCCTTAGATAGCATTGTTAAACACCTATAAAAATGGGACACTTCCTGTCTTCGTCCTCTTTTCTTTCATTTCCCCCCAGTATGCTGGAGTGACAATATGAACAGGCACCTTCTCCTGAGCATGGGGACATTTTTCCCCCGTTAGTGACCGAACTCTTTCACGTTCATGAGTATCACCAACATAATTACTAACTTGTAATGTAGGCTTATGGCCACATCATGTAGAAAAACTGGTTTCAGTATGATGCCTGAAGTTAAGCAATGTTGCATCTGGCTGGTACCTAGATGGGTGACCGTTTGTGAACACCAGATGCTGTATGTAAGTTTGGATGTGTGGGTGGTGTAATGTATAATGGCTCAGAATTGTTAATTGGAGATAGCAGAGTTCCAATTCCCGTTGAGTTTTTTATATTCACTTGCACACAAATGCCCTTGGGAAATGTATGGATCCACCTCTTCTCCCACCAGCTATGGGTTAATTAGTAAGACTTTTATCAAAAATCATTGTTATTGGGAAAAAGAAATAAACAAATTGTACACAAAATATTTAGATTTCAGCATTAAATAACCCATAGAGGTGTTGATATGCCGCTAAGCAAAATCAACCAACCAACAATACATATTTATAGTAAAATGACCAACAATACATTTTATCTGTTGTTGAAGGCATACAATTGCATTCAAAATATATTTAGTTGAAGCCATAAAATTGTGTTCAAAAGTTTGAGATTTTTGCATTGAATAACCCATAGAGGTGTTGATATGCCGCTAAACAAAAACAACCAACAACTTATAAGGTTTTCTTTTTTTTGTTTGCATGAATACTGCATATTTTTTCTCTCCTTTTATTCAGTTATATAAAAACCAAAATATAAAATATTGCCTTGTTGAAATTCATTCTTTTTCCTTACAATTGTCATTTTCATGTGCAAAATATTGCTGCTACTGCTTTTAGTTTAACCAAGACTAGTGCCTGCAACATACACAACTCAAATTATAATTTATGATAACATTATTTAGCTATTAAAGAAAATTTATAATTAAACTAAAATAAAATTATGAACTTTCCTCTACAGAACCAAGACTTTATGAATTTAAGGTGCTGTACTAGATTGGTGGCAAAGTCTCTATGAAAAATATAAGATTATCTCCCTTTGGTTGATAAGATCCCTGGTAGGGAGAGATAAATCCATTTATCTGGTAATAATGGGCAAGTCCTGAATTTAGGCGCTAAATGGATTTGACATCCCAAAAGTGATGCTTGAAGACCACTGAGGTGAACAGACACATTTTAGTCGAATCCAAACGACAGGCAATGCTGTCACGAGCAAAACAGAATAGACGTATGAATGCCTTGTCATGTAGATGTTGGAAGAAGAGATATGATCATCTTTAGATAAGTATCTCTATCCATTTCAAACAGATTTATGTATTGGACATCGTCCGTGATGAACTGACATTAACTGCTGCAGAAAATATGTTTACCAATTCTCTTTTCTCTTTGTATAAAGGTATTATTTATATAAAAGTATGTCATTAATTTTTTCATTTGTCTTGTCCTTTGTTCCTCTGTTTGAGACTCATGTGGGGTGCTGCTAATTTTCCCCCATACTCTACCTCAGGTCATCATCTAATGAAAACTCTTCTGGAAGTTCTAGTATTGTTTTTAACAGAGTAGATCTATACATTGATAACTTTTCATGAAAGAAAGTACAAAAGATGCCTGAAGAAAAACAAAATGATAAAATATTCACTTGTGTGCAAATAACCATCTCTTTCCCCCAGATATGGGTTAATTAGTAGGACTTGAATTAGTAAATCATTATTATCTCTCAAAAATTCTTAAAATGTAAAAAATATTTTCAGGCTTTAAATAACCAGCAAAAGGATGATAAGCCATAAAATAAATCAATCAAAACCCCATCTACAACCATCTAAGTCACCTGCACATAAAGATATTTAAACCTGACCCTTCTGAAAAATATAAGTTATCTTCATTTGGTTGATAAGATCCCTGATAGGGAGAGATGAGTCCATTTATCTTCTAATAATTGGTAAGACCTGAATTTGGTTCACCACTGCTGTGGCCTGGTATTGAACTCACAACTCTTTGGGTCTAGTCATTGGATCTAACCAACATCTTTATCCACTGGGTCATGTATTCTTGAGAAGACATGGCTCAGAGGACATGTGTGAACCAAACTTAGAGAGTTGACTTAAAGGGAAATAACTGAGACATCCGGAAGAGGCATGGCATGTGAAACTAGAACAATCTACCCCAGTGGACGAAATAAAGGGTTCGGTTCGAAGTTCCAATCACCTGAAGAAGGCTGGAGTGTACAACGGTTGAAACTTTATGAATATGGCAATGAAGATGAGGATAACAGTCGGAAAAATGTAAATAATGTAAGTACTCAAAATTTATTCTTAACACATTGACTCCCAAAAATCATTTCCATTGTTGTCTCAAGACTGCATCTTAAAGTCTGTTATAACTGAATGAAGAAAAAAAATCCCAAAAAGTAAATCCATTTTGTGTTGAATGTGAAGCTATGTCTTTCCCTTTGGCTTGAGTGTTTCATATAAAATATGAAACAATTCAACTTTTCCGAGTTATGTAACAATATATGCTTTTTATATTTTTTCTTTTATAAAGGGTGTTCCAATAACTTGGATCGATTTTAATGTGAATTAAGTTTAAGCATCTAATGATTTTTTTTCTTTTTCTTTCAGATTTGGTGGCCATTTGGGTGATATTATTTTTCACACATAATTGCTATGACTTAAATAACATGATTCAATAGAGAAATAAATAAATTTTCACCAATAACACTGATTTATTTACTGCTGACTTTGATCCACCTTAATGAAACACCCTTTATATATAATCCATCCTAATGAAAAACCCTTATATATAATCCATCCTAATGGATCACCCTTTATATATATAAAGTTCCAAGGCTGACCAAGATATAAATCTAAGTAGACATATCAGCTGCCCGACCAATTGTTTAACCATTCCTGGGCATGATGATAAACTACATCATCATCCTGGATATGCCGATAAACTACATCGAACAGCAAGGCCTTTGATCAAGAGGGTTTGAGGAGCATGGAACCACTTAATTGCTGGTGTTCCCAGGTTCACCATAACCCAGGGTGGTAGCACCTGTCAGGATCCCAGGTATGGGCAAATAGTTAACGCCCAAATGGGTCAAAACACTATGAAAGTATAAAAATAGGTTTTAATACCAGCAATACCTTTTTGTAAAAATTATTACCAGCAATATATTTTTGAAAAAAAAAAAAAAAATTACCAGCAATACATTTTTTAAAAAAAATATTACTAGTAAGAGCCCCCGCCCTAATGAAATCAAATGTCTGTGGCCAAGGCGAAGATTTAATCTAGAGAACATCTGTTTTGGTTTCAACTGGAGAAAGATGGGCTCCACCAGGTTTACTTGCCCAAGACATGTTACACATAAATGAATATTTCTCTGGTTTTCAACCATAATCCTGTTGGGTGTTTAGCTAACTTCCTCACCAGAAAAGCATGATGGGGGGGGTGAGCGAATCAGTTTAGTTGCTGATGACCTGATGATGAGACTGGTAGTGTTGGGTTACATGGTACCAGCAGCACTCTAAGAGAATAACCTGACATAATTTTATCAGGTCACCCTGCTTATTAGGTTTTGAAAACGAAAAATAAAACAAAAATAAAACATAAAAAACCTCCCACTTCTTCCAGACTTATTCTAGATTCTAGTCCATCCCCCCAATGCTGCTCATTTTCACCCCCACTATTTTATTTCAAGACCTGAGAGTAAAGAATCTGTAATATAAGAATTTCTAATGTCACTTTTAATGCGTGTACAGACAAACTCCTCACTTATCTGTCAATTAGAAAGAATGTTTATATGAGAAAATGTTGACATTTTCTCTTGTCACAGAGATAAGTATTCAAAGTGAAAGTTATTTTTTTGTAATTCTTTTCTCTACTTACTGGTTTTGAACAGCCTTCGCACACTGGTTCCTGTACTATCGGTCTCTCATATTCCCTCATTCGTCCATGACGTGGGCAGTAGTCGGGTCCATTTATTTGACCAACACGGAGTCCACGACTGAAATAAAAGCAAAAGATTTTTAAATCCAGTCTGAATTTTTGAGATGGGACGTTATTTATATTATTTTCAGTTCATTAATTTTTTTTTTTTGCTTTTAATTTTTGAAAAAAGTTTGTATCATTGAGTCTTTCTTTTTTTCTTGTAGGCATTTTTATTCAAGATAACAATCCCAGCTTGTTTGTCTAAGGCAATGATTCCCAATGTGGGGTATATGCTCCACTGGTGGGGCATGGTAATATTTTGGTGGGGACAGGCATAGGATGTGCACCCTTCAGCTAACTATACCAACAGAAAAAGGGGGTAATTCGAGTATGAGTTATTGACAGTGAATTGTTTTCTAGTGAGCTCAAATTTCTTTTTCCATTATTATTTCATGATTAAAACGATCAAAGTATATTACAGAATAAACTTTCATTCAAATATTTTATATTTCTGCCTTTCAGTTCTCTATTATATGTTTTGAAACTATATATAATTAATTGTATTTTTGATTCTTAATTTTTCTCTTTCATGAACGCCATGTTTTTAGAGGCTTGTTTAGAGACCAAATTAATGGCCTTTTAAGCTTCCTCCATGTTAATTGATGTAAAATTTTGAATATGTAAGAATTAAATATTATAGTGAGGCATCAAAATTTTAGAAATCCCAAAATCAGTTGGGAACCACTATATTAAGACAATGATGGAAATGGCTTTATTTTTAATAAAAAGGCATATAAAAGCCATATAATATTTATATTTTCTGATTAAATCCTTTAAAAGTCTTCCAAAATTAAATAGAAATTCTTTGAAGGGTTACTGCTAGAAAATGCATCAGTCAACCAGAAAGACCTTTCCCAGTACATGCTATAGCAGCTCTTTGCCATTGCCTATTGTCAACTCACAGATATCTACAACTATTTCCAATTTTAAAACATTTGTCCTTCTCTAATAATAGAAAGTGAACTTTCTTCATGCTAGACACGATCATCAGGCCACTGATTGCGTCTAGCATGAAACAGCCTGTTGCCTTTGAGTTTTGACTTCAATGTTCACTTCTATATTTACATATGCTCTATCTCTGATATTGAGCAATTTATCCCATAAATATAGCATACATTAAAACTATATATATATATATATATATTAGATAATATTAGTGTTCAATATATATATATATATATATATATATATTTCCAAGAGGATATAATCCAAGTAGAGCTCAATGTTCAGGAGAGAGCAATAATATATATATATATATATATAACTAATAGGGGCAGCAGATCATTGTTCAAACATATATTGTTAAATATAACAAACAATGAATATCTATTATGTTTTATCAAGGGCCATTCCAAGTGTTGTATAATGGCTTTAGTTTCAAGAGAAAACAAAGACAAAACCTGTCCAAAATTTGGATATTTCTTTGTTATATTGGCTGTCATCAGAGTAGTTATATCGACATTACAACAGAGATGTTCACCTTAATGTGCATATTCATTTTTTGTGTGGAATTTTGGTAAATATATCTGTTAAAATGAGATGTCAGTGTTATTTTCATTTTTTCCTAATTTAGATGACAATTTATCCATCGCACCTTGTGTGTGTGTGTGTTTTTATATATATACATATACATATACACACACATATATATATATATACATACATACATACATACATACACACACACAATATGCTGTTGTGTTGATTAATTTTAGGGTACAAATAGATGAATCTAACAAGATCTTTAGATCGCTTATGTGTGCTTAAAATCAATTGTTTAAGTTGACACTCACCTTAGCATTCGGCATCTGTGTTCATAGAGACGACGTCCAGCCTTATCAATATCTTTTACATCTTTACTACTCCACAATCTTTCTGCTGTGGCTGATGCAGCAGGCCTAGTAGCAAAAAGAAAATTACAACATGACACAGAGGGTCATTAAAAAAAGACATCTTAAGATCAAATGAAATTAACATGGATCACTATTCTCCATTATATACTATGAATTAACTGATTGAAAATATATATATATATATATATATATATATATATATATATATATATATATATAAAAAAGAAAGAACAGTAAGATATATAATCTGTTGTTCTTATTGATATTTTTTTTATTTTTACAAAACAGTAAATTTACAGAGCATAAATATTATAAATTAACTGATTTAAAATAGGGTTTCTTCGCTACACTGTAATAACCATGCTTCAAAAACTGAAGCTAAAAACTTCAAATTAATTATATAATTAAATGAAAAGCATTAGTGCTGTTTCATCTTCAAGCGAATTTTAGAATAAATTATTTTTAAATCTACTGAGTTTTAAATGCACATATAAATTCATAATTTTCTGTTTCCAAGGATACAGAGAAATCCAATCATTTAGACAGGGGCGATAACGTGTTCATTTTTATTAACTATTGTTGTATCAATTATGAGTTATGTTCGAGAAAGAGGTTAAGTTTAGGGAGGGTAGGGGTGTATTTTTCAACAAATTCTGACATCCGTTAAACACATGTTGTCTGTTTTTTTTTTTTTTATTATTAACGACAAAAAGTTTTTCAGTATTTTTTTGTACTTGTATACTGAAAGATTCTTTCTAAAAGGGGTGTTTGGGTTAGAATATGTTATTAATTTTTTATAGTTAAGTGCTTATTTTTTTTATCAAAATAAAAGCAAATACCATGTGGTTAGTGAAATTGTAACTTTTACTTTAAAGGATATGTCATTTTAAGATGTTATAATAAATCATTACTGCGTTAAAATATACTGTAAGTTAAAAAAAATAAAATGGCAATATCTTGCAGAATTAAAAACTCATGGATCTACCACAAATTTTAATGACCGATTTCTTGGCACATGATTCAAACTTCAACAAAATATCTTTGAAATTCATAAAGAACTTTCAGAGATATTGTTAGGAGGAAACAGGCTGGCTGAATCTGTCAAAATCAAAATGTCTATTGGTAGAGGTAATAGTGCTGAAAAAAAGACTCCCCCCGCAAAAAGACCCCCCCCGGCAAAAAAGAACCCCACACACACACACAAATAAGAACAGTCCAAGCCAGCAATCGCGCAAAGAAAAACAAAACAATGTTGCCAACAGATGGATGAATAAAAATGTGAATGACAGATTTCAGTGACCTTTAGAGAAGTATGACCCAAGTGTCATTTAATCCAGTGCTTCTCAATCTTTTTCAGTTCATGTAACAATTTTTACTTCCAAAAATTCAAGTGGCCCACTCCTACATTTACTTTTAGGCCGTTCAAAAAATAAAATAAATATAACACTGCATAATACGTACATAATTTCAAAATTTTCAAATATAATTGACGTGTGTAATTAAACAAGGTATTATATATTTTAATTCTTCAAAGTATGAATAATTTAGACACATTTTTGTGAAATGGCTACAATTTTTTTTTATGCCTACAAATTCTCTGTAGACCACTAGGAATGATATGTGGTCCATCTGGACCATGTTAAGAATCACCGATTTAAACTTTAACACACTGCATAATGAATATTACTTCTCTTTTCACTGCATTCTTTTTCAAGGTTTCACAATTGCAGTAACCTTATTGTTAATTTCACTCAAAGGTGTTTTTTTGTTGCCATAGCAGGATATGACATCACATATATGAAATTCAGGGATCAAAATCACCTTCAGTGGCAGGATAAACGTTTTGTACAGCAAATTAATTCACATACAGAGTGATAAAGGTGAAAAAAATGGTCTTTCTTACCAGAGTCTGGACATAATTTCTTCATTATCAATATATTCTGCCCATAAGCAGGCTTCACCTCCAAGAACATCTTTTTCTTCAAAATCATAGCCTTAAAATGAGAAATAAATAAACAAATTAATTATTCATCATTTTCAATACAAGCCAGCAGACCCCACATTTTTGATATAGGGAGCATGCAAAATTTTGTATATTTTCATTGCCCAAACAAAAATTAACTTAATAAATGAATACGTAATACCGTATTTCCCCATGTATTATATATATTTTTTTCTAAAAATAATAAGCAAAATTAGGGGTGCATATTATGCACAGCTACAAAAACAACTATAAAAAAATTACTGTTTCATAGGTCTATTTCAGTTGCGAAATGATTATTCACCACAAACATACGACAATTTGACATTAACATTCAGTGATTGTGGCAAGAATGTCAAATACAATCATAGGTACTTAACAATATTTACAAATGTAAAATACAATAAGAATTATCATAAAACTAAATTAGAAGAATATTATTCTATGTTTAAAACCATTTGTGAAAACCTACATACAGATCTGGTAGATTGCACATTTTATCGAACAAAAACAGGTTAATGAGTCTGCACAGTAGGCACAATATAGGTATTTCTGTTTCCTTTTAGAATCATGATCAGAAATTTTGATAAGTTTCTGCAATTACAGCTTGAATAAGAGTAAGAAATGCTGACCGTAATGATATTGGAAAGGTACAATTTATAGGGTTTGATTATCAAACAAGGGGTGCATATTATTCATGAGTAGAAGCATTTTCCCACACTTTCAGCACAATTTTAGGGTGTGTATTATGGATAAAGGCATATTATACATGGGGAATTATGGTGATTATTATAGTCATTAAAACAGCTGTTTTAAAACAAAAAAACAAAGAGAAGGTAGAGGTGGGGGAATCATTTTTTTTTTATAGTTACAATAGACAGTAAAAGTAAACTGAAAAAGTAACTGCTCCAAAATGAAACTTTTTTAAAGTGTTTTTTTTTTTTTTTTTTTACAGTAAGGTTCATCCTGCACAAAGCCCAGGGGGCCACTCAAGGTAGAGGGTTATGATAAGGAGTAGTTTATATAAATAGAAGAGGAAGATAATGGTTGACTCTAGACTTGAATAGTTTAAGATTGTAGTGATTAGGGAAACATCCTCTTGGGAGTCTGTCCGATAGGGTAGTGGCTCATAGGAAGAAGCTGTTTGAGTGGAACTTCTCGCTGATGAAATACAGAGAGAATGTGGATGGTTTGCTTGTATGTGAGTGGTATGGCAGATTCTAGTTGTGAAGTTTAGACCTGAGCACTTTCTATGGAAGTAGCACAACATTCTGAGAGAGAGAGAGAGAGAAGTTGCTGGGTGGAAAATAATTCTTCTCCCACAAGGACTCAGAGACGCTTTTGAACTCTATCAAGACTGGAAAGTGAGGACTGGGCAGTTCCCGCCCAAGTATGGCAACAGTACTCCATTTTAGGCCTGACCTGTCTCTTGTAAAGGTAGAGGATATTATATAGAGTCAGGTATTTACTGGAGTGGTACAGGGAGGTGATCATTTTACCAGCATCTTTAGTGATGGATTGTATATAGGAATTCCACTTGAGCTTGAGTCTGCTCTCTTTGAATCAACTGAGAGAAACTTCCATCAGCACGGCTGATGTTAACTTCCGAAAGAGTGACTCATTGCAACTTCTTCGGCTAACATTTTCCACTTACATGAAGTGGAAAGATTATATTGAATCAATTGCTATAAATGCTATTAGGAAAGCTGCTTCACTGTGTCAAGCTAGACAATTTTTCCTGTCAGAATTTTTCTTACATAATTATGTCTACCATTTGTCCATGCATTGAATATTGCTGCTACATATGGTCCAATACTTCTATTTATTTAGAGATAAAATCCAAAGAAGAATCTGCAATGTTATTGGTCCTGACCTGGCATTTCAGCTTCAGTCACTTTCCCACTGATGTGATGTAGCTTCTCTTTGCATTTTCTATAAATATTTACATGGTAATTGTTCTGATTACATTTGCCGAGGCATTATGGTGGACGTAGTAAGAATGGTAAGTAAGAATGTGTTGTTTTGGTGTAAGGAATACCGTGGTATGTTTGAGTCAGTAATCGTGGCTAGCTAAGTTTAAGGTAAGACAGACTGAAGACCAGCATGCCCTTGTCCTTCAACAAAATATCTTTGAAATTCATTGAGAACTTTTAGAGATATTGTTTGGATAAAACAGGCAGACCGAATCTGAGTGAATATGCCTACTGACAGAGGCTAAAAAAAAACAATGTTGCCAACATATGGATGAATAAAAAAAATGAATGATACATTTAAGTGACCTTTAGAATGACATTTAACCTTTAACACTCTGCATTATTAATATTACTTCTATTTCCACTGCATTCTTTTTCAAGGCTTCTCAATTGCAATATTCTTATTGTTAATTCGGCCTTGTGCCACATTTTTGTATTATTCAAAACAAATATTACTTTCCTCTATGCTACTGAGGCTTTATGAGTTTAAGTGCTGTGCTAGATTAGCTGACAAAGACTCTTCATTTTACAGTTGAAATGGCTAGGTGTAACTTTAAATTCTATGCTAACAATTTCTTCTCTTGCTTGTGGAGTTCTCTTACACATTCTTGCTTACCAGTCAACTTTGATCTTCAAAAATTTAAATGCAGTATCAATCATTATCTTCTGTATTCTTAATTCTTGTTCTTTTATTCTCCTCTTTCCTTAATAGGATATTTTTTACTATATCCATTAACACTGTCAATCATTATCTTCTGTTTCCTTAATTCCTCTTCTTTTATTGTTCTCTCTCCTTAATAATGTTTTTCTCTTTCTCATAATCTTTCACACTCAGTGACCCTTTGTGTCTTAGTAGATTTATTGCCTTGCTTGGGATGAAATGATTAAATGCAATTTCAATCGTTGTCTTCTGTCTTCTTAATTCCTCTTTTATTGTTCTCTCTCCTTAATAGTGTTTTTCTTTTACTCATATTCTCTCTCACTCAGTAACCCTCTTGTATCTTAGTGGCTTTATTGCCTTGCTTGGAGTGAAATGATAAAAAAAGATGACTAGTTTCTTTGCTAACTCTTCATAGTTTGATCAAAGATGGCTACTGTTTACTGAACATGCTGCAAATTTGCATTAGGAAAACAGTTCGATTCAAGATGGAGGATATTTATATTTTGCTTATTACCATTATTATTTTTTTTAATTGAATTAAATTTAAGTTTTTGGGAATATTAAAAACTGTGTACAACCCAAATAAAGAGGAGGAAGAAAAAGAGAACAAGTTAAATGATTAAAAAGAAAGAGAAGCATTTTTCACCTAAAATAAATAGTTTTTCAAACTTTAATTCATTCGGTCATTTTATTCAAGGAAAAAATAAAAAGGATATTTAATAAGCAGAAAATAAATAGCTGCCATCTTGAATCCTACAGTTTTTCTACTAAGAAATGGTTAATACTATTATTACCTGGCAGTGTGTCCAGTAAACAGAACACCAACCACTGAGGACTAGAATGATTGTATCCATTGACTAAAATAGGGGGATGATTAATAGATTTGTATATCCTGTTATTGGGCTTTGCCCTAATTGAGTTGTTGGGTACATTCTTATTTCTTGATTGGACTCTGAAGGAATGAAAATAGGTCAGTTTTTTGATTTACCATCGGTGGTAATTATAAAAACTTTCTATTTTCTTTTTTTTTTGCTGTTTGTTTTAAAATGGTTGTTTTATAGGATTTAATAAAATATTTTAGCCCCAGGAAAATATTTAAATAAAATTCAAATGAATGAATATTTTGGATCTTTTCTTTATTCTGTATAACATGATTCAGAACAAAAGATTTCAGAAATTTGGTAATTACAAATGAAACCTTGTGTATGAGCCAGATATAGCCTGGCTGGTAGGTTGGAGAATTCTCATGTGAATGATCAAAAAGAAAGAAAAGAAAAAAGAAAGAAAAGAAAAAAAGAAAAGAAAGAAAAAAAGAAAAGAAAGAAAAAAAGAAAAGAAAGAAAAAAGAAAAGAAAGAAAAAAGAAAAGAAAGAAAAAAGAAAAGAAAGAAAAAAGAAAAGAAAGAAAAGAGGAAAAAGAAAAGGAAAAAGAAAAGAAGGAAAAAGAAAAGGAAAAAGAAAAGAAAAAGAAAAATAAAGAAAAAGAAAAAAGAAAAGAAAAAAAAGGGAAATAAAGAAAAAAAGGGAAATAAAGAAAAGAAAAAAGAAAGAAAAAAGAAAGAAAAATAATAAGAAAAAGAAAAGAAAAAAGAAAGAAAGAAAAAGAGAAAAAGCAAGCAAAGAAAAAAGAAAGAATAGAAAGAATTAAAAGGAGAAAAGAAAAATAAAGAAGAAAGAAAAGAAAGAAAAGAAAAAGAAAGAAAAAAGAATGCAAAGAGAAAAAGGCAAAGAAAATAAATAAAAGAGAAAAAAATAAGAAAGAAAAGAAAGAAGAGAGAGAAAGAAAAGAAAGAAAAAGAAAGAAAAGAAAAAGAAAACAAAAACAAAGAAAAAAGAGGAAAGAAAGCAAAAAATAGAAAAGAGAAGAGAAAAGAAAGAGAAGAGAAAAGAAAGAGAAGAGAAAAGAAAGAGAAGAGAAAAGAAAGAGAAGAGAAAAGAAAGAGAAGAGAAAAGAAAGAGAAGAGAAAAGAAAGAGAAGAGAAAAGAAAGAGAAGAGAAAAAGAGAAGAGAAAGAGAAGAGAAAAGAAAGAGAAGAGAAAAGAAAGAGAAGAGAAAAGAAAGAGAAGAGAAAAGAAAGACAAAAGAAAAAAGGAAAGACAAAAGAAAAAAGGAAAGACAAAAGAAAAAAGGAAAGACAAAAGAAAAAAAGAGAAAGAAAAAAGGAAAAGAGAAAGAAAAAAGGAAAAGAGAAAGAAAAAAGGAAGAGCAAAAGGAAAAGAAAAATCATCATTACTATTAATATTACTATCATCATTAAGTAACTTACAATTATAACCAGTACTCAGGTTGCTTAACTTTTGTGAAAGAATTTTGTCATTTCTGCCTGTACTTATTTACATTTAGACTAATGTCCAGACCATTCTGAGTTCAATCACTGGACTGCAATTTTTAATTTCTGCCAAAGCTTGTAAAGAGTGTATGAGAGTTAAGTGAAAAAAAAAAACAAACAATAACAAGTTGAGACACTTCTAAGATTTCCCTAACATTGCCAGAAAAAAGCACAAGGAACTTTTGCATCAACCCAATATTTAAGACTACAAATATTTTTTTCCTTATTCAATAAATTAAAAAAAAAAAAAAAAAAGAATGTCCATTTTAGACATTTATAAATAAAACATTTATTTATAAACAAATAAATCAGAATATTGATTTTTCTTTTATTACCTCCACTGGTATCAGCTGGGTCGCAAGTATAATATTTAGGCCACTTGATGCCATATTCAATGAGATCGAGGTACCAACAGGTGGAGTAAACAATCTGGTGGCCACGCTTGGCTGCACGTTCCACATCAAACATATCTCCTTGCCAGATTTGAATAATTGTGTCATTTGGAAGCTAAAAAAGACAATGAAGAGAACAACAAAGTAGGACAAATGCATGTTCCGCTGGACAGGAAGAGAACGTGATTGATAAATCAAAGAACCATCTTCACAAACAGGTCTTAAATATGAATAGAAATCTAAGAATGCATTTCAGAGACCTTTCAAGATAAGTAAAAAGAATTGGTCATTTAAGGAAATTAGGTTCCATGTGTTGCGAAATTTAACATTTTTTTTTAACATTTTTGGTTTTATTTCAGATTTTAAAAGATTCTAGATACCATGGAATGAATGTGTGAACAATAACAAAGTTTAAGAGAAATTCGAAACAAAAGGGTCTTGGAGTAATTTACCGATGCCAGGATCTTGACTCAGAGTGGTTTACATATTAATTTTTTAATAGCTGGCCACTCATATTCGAGGATACCCATCTACTATTACAGACACTCGCTCAGGCACATTTTGTGTTTGCTCAACACCCGTAGAGTCCACCTGTAGTTCATACTGCAACTATGCTGAGCGAACCTTAACTACAGTTTCTGGGAGAGAGCATGTTCTCTAGTGTGATCAACAATTTGACCAATGACAGCACGCTCAAGCCCTCAGCCATGATGATTTGTGACTTTGTGCTAGAACAGTTATTGACAGCCCACAAGAATTCCATCTAACCAATTTTGCTCAAAAAGCTTGGGTCAATCCATGGTTTAGTTTTCAGGCACTTTCCACACTGGGATCAACTTTGATTCAGTCCGATATAATCAGGAAGTTGCTTCCTGACAAATTGACCATGGTGAGATTTACATATATTTTACATATATACGTACATGTATATATACCTAAGTACATATGTATGTATGCCTGTATACATACATACGTATGTGCACATGCATACTTATGTATATACATATACACATGCATATGAACATGTTTTGGTTTTGAGCCCAAATTGGCTGGAAAAAATTACAACCTTGAAGATGAAAAATCGAAAAAAATGATTTTTTACACCTTGCACAAAAATCAAAGGGAAAATTTAATGCCCGTAAAAAACAGCATACAATTAATTTAGAGAGTTGAAATCTAATGCAAAAGATTATTAGAATTATAAAAAAAAATATATTATAAACAAACATTATCATATATTATTATTATGACAGTCCATGGAAGAAGTTCCTTCCTTGCAAGATTGAGAACACATAATCGGCCCTTTTCAGGCCCAACCCCCATTCAAATTTTTAATCCTTCCATTTGTGGATATGTCTCAGTTGCACCCATTTGTTGTTATTAATATTGATTTTCAGGTGGGCTAACTTTAAACTTAAACTGCTCCAATTGAACAGTAAAACTTCCCAGTAACAAAACCACTGGTCGAAGACAGGACATACTGCTAGTAGAATCTAAAACAATTTTCCACTTCTCCCATCAGTAATGTGATTTTTTTATTCTTTTCAACAGTTGGAAATGTGCATGTTATCAGAAAAATCTCATATTTGTGAGAATATAATGTTCTTAAATTATTCTTCTTATGAGCGGCCATCCCCCCCTCTTTCCTTCACTCTGAATGTTTTAACATTTAATGCACGTGTGAAGCCTTTGTGTTGGCATTTTTTGTTTTATTTGTTTTTGCTTTCGGTTCTCCAATGACAAGCCCAAAGCAAGAACTTTAGGGGATAACAGCATTGATTTAAAAAAACTTCAGAAGACTTGGCCATCAACAATGACATTTCAGGACTGAACTGATATGAAGAACTTCATATAAACATACTAAGGACTTTCAACAAACCTGGAAGTTATTATTCAGAACTTCTTGCCAGAGTATCACTCGAACTCCTTCTGGCCTTCTCTTGCCAATTTTAGCCAAGTCATTGATGACTCTATGAAAAAAAAAAAAAAAAATAAATAAATATATATATATATATATATATATATATATATATATATATATATATATTTAAGACTGCAATTTTTTTCAATATATATTTTATATGAAAAATGATAATATTTCATAATATAGAGAAATGTTAAATGAATTGTTTTCAGTATGGATATTTTATCCAATTTTTTAACAGATTCATTTTGGACTATTTTTCATTTCATTTCAATTTTTTATTTCCACTAGTAACAAGTAGTAGTAATATTATTGAAATTTTGCAATTTTTTTTTCTTCATTTCAATTGTTTTATTTCCACTAGTAGTATTAGTAGTAAATATTATCTGAAATTTTCATTAGATGAAGCATTGTCAAGATTATTCATTTTGAAATTTCTTCATCTTGATTTCAATTGCTTTATTTCCACTAGTAGTATTAGTAGTAGTAATATTATCTGAAATTTTGATAGATGAATTGTTTATTCATTTTGGACTAGGATTTTTTCATCTTCATTTCAATTGTTTTATTTCCACTAGTAGTATTAGTAGTAGTAATATTATCTGAATTTTGATTAGATGAAGCATTGTCAAGCATTATTCATTTTGGACTAGGATTTTTTCATCTTCATTTCAATTGCTTTATTTCCACTAGTAGTATTAGTAGTAGTAATATTATCTGCAATTTTGATTAGATGAAGCATTGTCACATTATTCATTTTGGACTAGGATTTTTTTTCATCTTCATTTCAATTGCTTTATTTCCACTAGTAGTATTAGTAGTAGTAATATTATCTGAATTTTGATTAGATGAAGCATTGTCAATTATTCATTTTGACTTTTCTTTTCATCTTCATTTCAATTGCTTTATTTCCACTAGTAGTATTAGTAGTAGTAATATTATCTGAAATTTTGATTAGATGAAGCATTGTCAAGCATTATTCATTTTGACTAGGATTTCTTTCATCTTCATTTCAATTGCTTTATTTCCACTAGTAGTATTAGTAGTAATATTATCTGTTTTGATTAGATGAAGCATTATTATTCATTTTGGAAGGATTTTGATTTCCACTAGTAGTATTAGAGTAGTAATATTATCTGGAATTTTCATTAGATGAAGCATTGTCAAGCATTATTCATTTTGGACTAGGATTTTTTCATCTTCATTTCAATTGCTTTTATTTCACTAGTAGTATTAGTAGTAGTAATATTATCTGAATTTTCATTAGATGAAGCATTGTCAAGCATTATTCATTTTGGACTAGGATTTCTTTCATTTCAATTGCTTTATTTCCACTAGTAGTATTAGTAGTAATAATATTATCTTTTTCATTAGATGAAGCATTGTCACTCTTCATTTCAATTGCTTTATTTCCACTAGTAGTATTAGTAGTAGTAATATTATCTGGAATTTTGATTAGATGAAGCATTGTCAAGCATTATTCATTTTGGACTAGGATTTTTTTCATCTTCATTTCAATTGCTTTATTTCCACTAGTAGTATTAGTAGTAGTAATATTATCTGCAATTTTCATTAGATGAAGCATTGTCAAGCATTATTCATTTTGGACTAGGATTTTTCATCTTCATTTCAATTGCTTTATTTCACTAGTAGTATTAGTAGTAGTAATATTATCTGGAATTTCATTAGATGAAGCATTGTCAAGCATTATTCATTTTGGACTAGGATTTCTTTCATCTTCATTTCAATTGCTTTTATTTCACTAGTAGTATTAGTAGTAATAATATTATCTGGAATTTCATTAGATGAAGTATTAGATTCATTTTGACTAGGATTTCTTTCATCTTCATTTCAATTGCTTTATTTCCACTAGTAGTATTAGTAGTAGTATTATCTGCAATTTTCATTAGATGAAAACATTGTCAAGCATTATTCATTTTGACTAGGATTTTTTCATCTTCATTTCAATTGCTTTTTTCCACTAGTAGTATTAGTAGTAATAATATTATCTGTTTTGATTAGATATTAAGTTATTCATTTTGGACTAGGATTTCTTCATCATCTTCATTTCAATTGCTTTATTTCCACTTTATTAGTAGTAGTAATATTATCTGGAATTTTCATTAGATGAAGCATTGTCAAGCATTATTCATTTTGGACTAGGATTTCTTTCATCTTCATTTCAATTGCTTTATTTCCCCTAGTAGTATTAGTAGTAGTAATATTATCTGGAATTTTCATTAGATGAAGCATTGTCAAGCATTATTCATTTTGGACTAGGGATTTCTTTCATCTTCATTTCAATTGCTTTATTTCCACTAGTAGTATTAGTAGTAGTAATATTATCTGAATTTTCATTAGATGAAGCATTGTCAAGCATTATTCATTTTGACTAGGATTTCTTTCATCTTCATTTCATTTTTTATTTCCACTAGTAGTATTAGTAGTAGTAATATTATCTGAATTTTTCATTAGATGAAGCATTTCTTATTCATTTTGGACTAGATTTCTTTCATCTCATTTCAATTGCTTTTATTTCCACTAGTAGTATTAGTAGTAGTAATATTATCTGAATTTTCTTTTAGATGAAGCATTGTCAAGCATTATTCATTTTGGACTAGGATTTTTTCATTTCATTTCAATTGCTTTATTTCCCCTAGTAGTATTAGTAGTAGTAATATTATCTGAATTTTCATTAGATGAAGTTTGTCAAGTTTGACTAGGATTTATTTCATTTTCATTTCAATTGTTTCTTTTTCTGTCAGTCTATTGTCTTTATATATATTAACAAACAAATTAATATGAAAAGCAACTAAATGAAAAAATACTAATCATATATATATATATATATATGTACAAATCTCTTATTGTCAAAAATTCTTTCATAAAAAGAATTCACATTCCTAAACTACAAAGTGTATCTGTATGTATCATTAGAATAGTCTACTGCACAGATAAGCTATTTGCTCATCTCTATGTAGAAGACTCTTTTGAAGATTAAGAAATCATAATTATTCATTTAATTTAAAAATTATTAAGCATAAACAAACATGTAGCATATAAACTTTTGCTATTTTATAAGTATAATGTAATTACAAAATTT